>JASCZW010006293.1:0-101674 GCA_034211315.2 Aedes japonicus | reverse complement strand
TGTCACGCAGAATTTGCGTTTCATCGCTGTTTCGATGGAATCCGTTTTTTTTAATGACTTGGCCCCCAAACCAACAAAAAAAAATTCACAGAGTTTCCCAATGTTGCGTAGATTGCCGGTTTTGTTTTTTTCGCGCGGGGCCAACCCACATTAGTATTCCGGCTTTGCAAGCGGCAGACCTTCGCCGCCAACCGGTGCGGGGTGGTGTGCGGCGCGTCCTTGGAAGACTTATCATGCTGGGTTGTTATTTTCGTGTGCAATTTTGCAATAACTTCGTCACAATGGTGAACTCATTACCATCCACGAGCGGGTGGAACCTGTGCCAGTTACATTACAACCGAAACCACGCACACCACGACCGCTGAGACTCAGTGAAAGTTAATCGCGTCTAGCCGCGTGCGTTCGTTCGGGCTCATTCGCTCCCTTTCTCTACCACCGGTCGAGCGCTCCGTCTGCTAGGAGAGACAGACAGCAATCAACGCGTCATTTTGGCACTCTCCCTCACGGTCAACACAAAGAGCGCAGGCAGCGGTTTCATTCGTCATCATTGACACAGTTTCGGGAGTTCCGCGAGCGCCCCCCCATCACCCCGTGTGCCCTTTGTGTTCGGTCGGGGATGTGTGCAACACTGTTGATTCGATGGCGGCGGGAGTGAGTAAATGCCTTTGTTTCCCCATGCAACGTTCAAGTGGGTAAATTTGCAATCAAACATACAAAGGCGCTTGGAAGGAGGAAAGTGCCCCCGGTCCCCATCATCGGTATGGAAATTCAAGGAGCTGCCAGAGAAGTATGGTAATACCTTCCCAGCTCCGGCGCTAATGAGTTTATATTTGTGTATATTTTTGTAGCCTCGTTATTTTTTGTTCCGCGGCGTCGTCGTCGTCGTCGTCGCAGCGGACGTGAAATATGCATTACATGTGGATTTCGTTTTCTAGGTCACGAGAGGTATTTATACTGAATTGAGTGAGTGAGTGACTTGGGCTTATTGATTCGTTAGCAATTTGTTAACTTATTTCGTAGGAACCTAACGGTTGGTTGGTCGGTTGGTGATTCACTTACCTGACGAAATGGAGTTGACGGATTCGCTTCTGGGGGTGTTCATGATCGTATTCTGGATAATCGACGGCAACGGCGGTATTAAGGTCTGGTTCTGGTGCATGCCGCTGATTAAATTACCGACGATGTGCTGGATGTTGTTCCCGTTGGCTTGGACCGCTTGACCGGCCATGTTCATCATCCCGTTCAGATTATTGTTCCCGACGATTCCGTTCATGAGCAGGTTGTTGGCCGCTCCACAACCGCCCACATTGTTGTTCCCATTCGATAGGACCGAGTGACCGTTGTAGGCGTTGTCCTCGTACGAACTCCACAGTTCCAACTCACCGTAATCGGGAGATCCCAACGAATTCGGCGACATGGTCATCCCCAGAGCGGCCGAAGACGACGTAACCTCCGAACTGCTGTCGTCCAGCATCCGGAGAGCCGTGAAGCCACCATTGTTGGACCATCTTCTTTTCATCATTTTGCTCTAGCTGCTCGGTAGTCTTCCTTACCCCTTATAAGATAGATAACTCAACACTCGCACTCGATAAATCGAACTACGTTCCCTCCTCCTGCGTTCAACAACAAAGTATAGAATATCTAGCAAACCCAACAAAGTGTTAACACGTGCACTTAATCCCTGTAAGCTCTTCCGCGCAAAGGCCTCACCGTATCCAGGTCACCAAAACTTGAAACCCAAACCCAATTCACTTTATATCCTCTCCGGCTAATTCACGTCTCTGTCGCACGGCCGAGTTCACAAGTCACACATGCCAGCAGTGCGGTTGACTGCAATCACCATCCTGCAGGTTTTGCTCAGCTGATCTAGCACCCTTCTCCGACCGATTCAGCATACCGCTGCCGCTGTCGTTCCCAGTCTGAATCGATCCGGAGACTCCGCGCATGCTGGGTTGGACAGGCTGTGGAAAGGCCAAAAGCAAAAACGTATTAAAACTCAACGATCCCAAAACCCAGCCCGGTACTTACCCGAGGATTGCGACGCTGAATTCGGGTGGCGGCAAGTTTGTTGCAACGGCGCAGAATTTATGCATGCAGATCGACACCACTTCCAAGAATCAAAATCGTAAATCAGAGCCAGATCCAGATTTCCGGAACGGACAACAACAACGGTTAACCTTTAAATCGACGTGTAATTTGACTAGGGTGGTGGACGAGAACGAGAGGTGGGGGACGGGGATCCTCAACCTGCCATAAATAAGGATCAACGTCCACATATCACTACTGATCGGGTGGAGAAACCAGAGCGCGCTCCGGTGCTTTGTTAATTTGAAATTCATCGAACGTGCGAGCATTTAATGAGCGCCGATTATAGACCCCCGGCCAGATTATTGATTTCGGTGGAACCGGTTCTCAAAAAAAGAAGAAGACGATAATCACCGACCGAGAACGGTAGGGTAGAACAAGTTAGAACGCCATCGACGACGTAGAAGTCAGGTTCAGGAATTTCAGTTGCCAGTTCCCATGGGACGGAGGTGGACGATGGACTCGATTTGATTCAGCGTTTTTATCATTTGTGTTTTCCTACCACGAGTAGGGCGAGTACACGGAGCGTTCGGAAAAAAAGTAGGTCAGACACGATGCATTGCGATAGGAAGAGTCCGAGACAGCGAACGACATACCTACAAGTAATGGACGACTCATACGAAGAAGCGTCGAGTCTGTGTGTGCCTCAGCGCTAGAATCTCTCTGATAAGGTAAATGCGGCGTGTTGCCCCTCCACATTCTGCGTTCCGACCACCGCTTCTAGCGTTTGTTACGATTCGTATCGCTTGTGTTGGAATATCCAGGTACCCAGGGTTGAATTTGAAGGGGTGAAATGAGAGCTGTAAGGTACGTGTGAATAGCAGCTGTAGTAGCGAACAGTCGTTCAGTTGCAAAAACATTTTGACGGTTCTACAGGTTCTCCCCGTTAGGTTTTAGGTAAATAGAATGCAGTCATACAGGGTGCGGCAGAAAATAATGCGAAAATGTTTAAACTTGAGTATTGGGTTAATTCGTGTAGCTAGTGACTAATTTCTGTCGAAAGTGTATTTGTTTATGTTTACTTTCAAGTGCTGCATCCAAACATTCTATTTGTTTTATTGCAAATTCGTCAAAATGTTCGCGAAAGAAGTGATCACCAGTTTTTTGCTCGCCCAGAAGAAGCCGAAAGAGATTGCCAAGGTGGTAGGTTGCCGTTTGGCAACAATTTTACCGCATAAAAAAGTCCCTGGATGATGGTTCTAAGCAGCGGAAGCCGGGAAATGGACGTCCGCGCTATGCACGCACGCCGAACGTGATCAAAACTTGCAAAGGAAGCCAATATTTCGGAGAAATCCATGCGGAGAATCATCAAAGAAGACCTGCATGCATCTTCCAGAACCAGAGTGAAACGCCACTTGATTACGGACCGGGTCAAGGAACTACGAGTGACTCATTCCAAGAGACTGCTTTCCTTATTGAAGAAGGAAAAAGTGATGATCCTGTTCTCCGACGAAAAGCTTTTCAGCATCGATGCTGTGGCCAATAGCCGCACGGACTTATTCATTTCACCGTAGAAAATGGAAAACGTTCCGGAAAAAGTGAAATTCAAATTTCAAACCAAACATCCGGCTGGTGTCATGATGTTTGGCTTGGTGGCGTCCAACGGTTTGGAAATACCGCCTGTTTTCATTGATGCTGGAGTTAAAATCAATACCGAAGTGTATATCGGTATTTTAAAGGACCAAGTGCTTCCCTGGGTGAAGACCAACTTCTCCGAGGACCAAAACGTTGTTCTACAGCAGGATGGAGCGCCGTGTCACAAGTCCAATCGAACCCAACAATGGTTGAACGATAACATGAAGTTTTGGCCGTCGGATTTGTGGCCCCCTAGCAGTCCAGATCTTAATCCGTTGGATTATTCGATTTGGGCATCCCTAGTAGCACACTTGTTGCCATTCGGTTGAGATAACATAAATATGACTTGCTAAGTCATAATCAAGTTACTACAACAAACTATGATCATAGTGTGCTACTTGGGATATGTTGAACCACTAGCCTGCTAAACATCACACCCTAGTGTGAAACCCCTGAAGTCAACCATAACACGCACATGGCAGTCAATGTCGGAGGACTACGTCCGAAAGGCATGCTCTGGCTTCCGGAGTCGGCTCGAGGATGTTTTCAATAAAAATGGAGGACACATAGAATAAATTTGTTTAAAAGGACTTTATAAAGCTAACTGCACTCGAAAATGTTGATATCAAAAATGTTGATATTATATATTATATATTGAATTAGTTGAAAATGGGATTTGAAAGGAATAGAACAAAATTTCGCATTATTTTCTGCCGCACCCTGTATGTATACTTGAAAAGGAATTTCAGCTCCAAATTCTTTCTGCACGAATAATCAACACAACTTAAAATTGAGTTAAACTCGACGCAATTTCATCACTAGTGTAGTCACGTAAAAATGGTTTATCGAAATTTGGATTGACGAAATTAAAGCTCGATGCAAAGTAAATCTGGACGCACGGTTTAATACACCACCACGCCCCTGGTGGTTGGAAAAAAACACGGTTGACAGGCATTTGTTGATGTTTCATTGACGTATTTCTCGATTAATTGACGCATCTCGAAATTACGGAGCATGGAACTTGAGAAACGAGAATTAATTGTGCACAAACATCTAGAGAATTCTTCTGCCTCAAAAATAGCAAAAGTGTTAAAATTCCCAAAGTCAACGGTGTGTCTTGTAATCAAACGTTACGAGGATACTCTGAGTGTGGATAGAGCCCAGCGCATCTATCATAAAAGTGGCACTAGGGATAAAGAGCTGAAGAGAGAGGTGCTGAGCAGGGATGCCAGATATTTTTTCAAATGTCTATGGAATGTCTATTTTTTGAGAAAATTAGTCTTCTTCCAACTAAAAGACGTAATAAGAGAGCGAGTTATGTCATTATCGCTATTTGTGTGATTATGTAAACATGTCTGCATCTATTTCTTAGATTGTATGTAATCTTACACTATTGTTTCATATTTTTAACGTGACACTTAAGCTTGAAGCATTCGCATAGATGACACAATTTTCTCCCTGTAACGCTCTTTCCAGTTTTGTATTTTAAAATCAAAAATTAGTTTTCATTTGATAAATTCAACAGACTTTTTTATTGATTCAACAATAACCATTGATGGTGTGTACCATATTTTAATATGGTGTCGTCATCACTCATGATCATCAATATTATTATGCTCATATGTATGATTTTTGTATAGACTGCTTCTTCTGTTAGACAGTGATTATCTCTTAAATTTCAGGGAAACTCTCTCCTGATCTTCTGCAAGGCTCTTTGCTTTATTCTGGGAAGTTTCCTCCTGCACTTCAGGCAAAATTCCTCATGAACTTCTTGGCAATCACTTCTTATTTTCTTCGAAATTCACATTTAAGAACCCAACCTTACCTTCCAGAAACATTTGGTAATTTTTTTTCCTGAACATAGTTACTTTCTAAACTTCTGATAAGTCCCATCCTGAACTACGAGGAAAGTTTCTGCAAAACTTTGAGAAAGTATGCTTCAGAATTTCTTGGGAAATCTTCTTAAATTGCTAGAAGTTTCTTCCTGAACTTCTGAGAAGTTCTTTTCTGAACTGCCAAAACAATCTCTTCTGCACTTCAGAGAGTATTGTCCTGAACTTCGGGAAAGTTTGTTGCAGAATTTCTGAGAAATTCCTGCTTGAACTACTTTCATCACATCTCAGTCAATGACGGCGAAGGTTTACATTAAAGAGTGTATGAAAAAGCGGATTTTACCAACACAAGACCAACGTTATGTTTTGGCCGGATCTAGCCAGCTACCACTACTCTAAGGAGGTTCTAGAATGGTATGTTGCAAACAATGTTAATTTCGTCGCAAAAAAGAGATTAATCCTCCGAATTGCCCTGAGTTCAGACCGATCGAAAAATATTGGGCAATTGTCAAGCGAAAATTTCGAGAACGCGGGAAAGAAGTGAAAAATGCAAAACAAATGCATTTAAAGTGGGGTCCTTAATTCCCATTCACAACTATTTATTGAAAGCTTCTAGGAACCTTCAAAGAGATTTTGAGACTTTCTGGGAATAGCTTCAAACTTTTAGAATTTTATGTATTTTCGTTTTGCTGCGATTGAGCGGAATTCTGACTCGGAAATTGAACTCAATAAACTTGAGAGTTTTGAAAACCTTGAGCTTCATCAGGGTTTCGAGGATTTCGACACGAATGTCTGGTACTGTTTTGAATCGATTTTCCTTGCTCATCAATAGAATGTGTCGATCAATAGCAATTGATCCACATAGTTTTCAATTAGTATTAGGCTCAAACAATACAGTACTCTGGTCTCTCTTCAAATCTCAAACAATACAGTAGAGGGCGTGTAAACGGATTAAATGATGCAAAAAGACTGTTTAAGAAATTAACGCTCATATTTGAACAGTACTAAATAAAATAATAGTTATAATATTTGAAATTACAGTGCAAAAATTAGGCTACCTTAGCATGAGAAGTTTTTATTCCTTCATAATTCTATCATTGCGACTAATAATAAAAAGATAGTTAAATATAAATGTATGTAAATCATAGCAAAATACTCCATTTTTTAGTTGATATAAAAATATCAATATTAAACACAATACAAAACAATCACAAACACTAAACATCATTTTTTCTTTTTTCAAACATATCCTTACACTTTTGACCGGTAGTGTATGTCTGGTACGTAAAGCCATGACCTTTGTCCACGGTGTTTCAACATATTCCTACTTGAACAATCCTTAGACCGAACTAACCAGTCTTGCTTTGTAGCTTCGCCTTTACCGAATGAACCGAACTCCAGTGAAGTTCTAGGAACTTCAAAGAGGTTTTGAGATTCTCTAAAAATCACGTCTAACTTTAAGAACTTCCTGTCATTTTACTGAGATAGACTGGCATTCTGAATTTCTGTTCAACTCAGTAAACTTTAGAGTATTGAGAACCTCGAGAGGAACTCACCATACGATAGAGCAGTTATATGAACAGAAGCAGTTATAAGACGGTGTTGGGGGTGGTTCGGAGTGTCCAAAGTACACTCAGATACGACCCTTGCAGAAGCAGACTCAATATCTTAGCCTGAGTTTCAATGGAGGTGTTCAAACTGGACGTTCGCTTGAACTTTGACCAACTGGGATATGACAAGACAGTTCGACGACTAGTTTTGGACTAGATGGGTCCAGGAATAGGTGCCTGTTATTTATCAGAGCACTGCTAAAGGAAGAATCGATTGCGACACTTTCAAACCTACTTTACTTTTTTCACCCATGAGCCAAATCAATCAAATTTTTCTTTTGAGTATATGGTTTACATCCACTCAGTTGTGCAGTATTCAGAGAGACTTTGGTTGAGAACAAGAAAATCAGTAAACCGTTCACGAAAGGATGCAAAACCCTGGGTTGTCGCATCGCACCTTGGGAAACGGATGAGATTTACACTACTGAGGTCCTCCAAAAACGTTATTTTGGACCGATTTGGCTTCATACCACTAATCCAAAATCGTGCCGGAAGAGTACGCAGCTAATTCATTGGATTTTGTACCGAAGGACATGAACCCAGCTAACTGTCCTGAACTCCGTCCGATCGAAACCTATTCTGCCATCATGGCAGAAGCAAGAACTTCGGAAAACCAAACAAGAAGTGAAGAAATCCCGAAATATCTTCCGGTGAAAAAATAAAGGCTCAATAAATTCCATAACGTTCAAGTCCCGCTGAGATATCTGACTGCTGAAAAGCTAAAAGAAGTACAGAAAAACCAAGTCGTTAGACAAATTAGTGTATATTGGCTCATTGATGACCGCCAATAATGACACCAACAGAAAAAAAGAAAGGCGCATTATGGCTGGCAATCGTGCCTTCTTTGGACTCCGAACGACGCTAAGATCGAACAAAGTTCGCCAAAGTATAAAGTTGACCATCTACGAAACATTATTTAGACCGGTAGCCCTCTACGGACACGAAACATGGACATTGCTCGTTGAGGACCAACGCGCGTTTGACGTCTTTGAACGGAAAGTGTTACATTCGATATACGATGGAATGCAGACGGGAGATGGAACGTGGAGGAGACGAATGAACCTCGAATAACAACATTTGCTGGGTGAATCTCCCATCGTTTACACCGCTAAAATCGGTCGACTACGGTAGGCTGGGCATGTCGTAAGAATGTCGGACAACAACCCAGTTAAAATGATTCAGGAAAACGAACCGACAGGCGTATGAAGAAGAGGCACGCGACCAGCATGGTGGATCGATCAAGTAGAAGGCGAGCTGCGAGCCCTTCGTAGACTGCGAGGCTGGTGAAATGGATTGAATAGAATGGAGACAATTTCTGTAGAGCAGAGGCCACCACGGCCTTGGAATTATTGATAAGGTAAGTAAGTACAAAATCTTCATCGTGCACTTAAGTATTAGCAGTTTAGGAAGATCAACACACTTGGGTTTTGAAAAGCGTGGTTGGGACTCCTAACAATTCGAAGTTCAAAAAGAAATCCATACAGTAACGGTGAACAGCAAGCAAGCTGAATATGAATTCAATGATCACTTCGTAAAAACTGTAAAACAAGTTGCCAGAATTGTCACTTTAAATCAGGTGGATTGATAACAATAAACAATATATATTTAAAAACACAGTAAACACAAACATTTCCAAGAAAGTCGGAGACATTCACATATTCAAGAAAACTTGACGATAAAGTATTCAGAATCGACCAGAACCAGAATCCCGAAAGATCTAAAGTTCATATCACGCTAACTTATCTGGCTGCTGAAAACTGTAGAGAAGCACAAAATCTTCATCGTGATGCACCCTAGTCTTAGCAGCTTAGAAAGTTCAACAGATTCTGGCTTTAAAATGTATGGTTGGGACTACCGACAATTCGAAGTTCAGAATAAGTTCCATACAACAATGGCGAACAGCAACCAAGCTGAATAAAAATTCCTTGGTCACTTCTTAGAAACTTTTGGAAAAGTTAATAAAATGGTCAATTCAAGAGGAACAAGACCAAAGGGAAGCACGCTACTTGTTGTCAACAGGACAAGGTGGCAGCAGTGCTAAAAACTGGAGGCAGCAGTCGGAAGAATGTGATGGAGAATACCATCAGAGACTACAAACTATCACCGTTCCTGAACAACTTCAAATACCCGATCGGTCTTGCATGAAATCATCCTTTATCTAGACCACGTGAAGTCGTTAAAGGTTGTCAGAGCGCTGCAAAATTAACAAGGCGAATCCGGAAGCCTCGAGGACTCTCTTGGTTAACCCGTCCTGACTCGTTCGGAATTGGTTCCTTTGGATCCATGCAATTTCGGGTTGGGCAAAGTGTGTTGAAAAGTGAGGGTTATTCACTTGTTCGTTGCTGACAGAGTTGTACATACTTTGCCAACAAATTTCCATGATTTCCGAGCCGAATTTAATAATTCATAAAGGTCTTCGAGAAAGCAGTACTAAGAGACGCTGTAGACGATCCTTGTACAAGTGGAATTTCTGACTGTTGCTGCATTCTAAGTAGACTCTTTCCCAAGTAGCACACTACGGTCATAATTAGTTGTAGTAACTTGATTATGACTTAGCAAGTCATATTTTTGTTATCTCAACCAAATGGCAACAAGTGTGCTACTATGGTTGTCCTCCTGAGTTCCTGAGTTGGAGTTCTTGAATCTTCAATGATCTTAACGGAGGTCGACAGAGTTACTAGGGCCAACTGGCATTGGGCGACACCTCTTCGACAAACTTTGGGCTCGGTAGATTTGGGTGCACCTGCAAACTATCAAAGCACCAGTGGCGTGGCGTCTCATCCACATGTTCAACCTGTTTATTGAATAAATAGTCAGTTGTTTCACGACACTTTAAAAGTCGTTTAGGTGGCATTATTGCCTAACAACTCTAGAGTAGTTTTCATGAAAATTTGTTCACCTTTCTATACTCTCCACCACAAACAAAGTGAACAAATATTGAACTGGTTTTGAAGCACCTGTGGCAACTAATGACTCCACAAACATTTAAAACAAGAACTTATTGAACATTGCACAACCAAAAAGTGATTCTCTTGTCGAAATGCCATCTAAGCAAAATACTATAATCCAATTTAATTTCCAATGCAGTAACACTAGTCGGCAATGTTTCACTCCCATCGAGTAAGGATCTGGAATTTTACAGACTTTGCCTCGCTAAATCTAAATGTATGCTCAGAATTGCTGTAACACGTCCAGTTTTTGAGAAAAATGAGATTTCAAATCACAAACACGTATTTCCTTCGAAATATGATTAACCTGTTTAGCAACTAGAATATTGGCTCCTTCCTTTGAGTTTTGAGCTTGTATTTTAAGGAATGGGCCTCACTGAATCCATTTGGGAAATCATTTTTTTTCGAAACACGTCAGATTGATGAGAAAACTCAGTTTTCATTCGCAAAATGTCGAAGTCCAACTTTTCAAACCAGGAATATAAAATTTAAATAAAAATTTGCAGTTATGTGAAAAACCAGCTTTACTCTTCAACCGTACGTGTTCGAAAAAATCTGTGAGCCATAATGGATTCAGGAAGGTCCATTCTATAGAATTCTGGCCCGAAATTCCAAGGGCAGAGTCAAAATGCTATGTGCCTAACAGGTAAACCCATTTTTCATAAATATACGTGTTTTTTTGTGAATTTAAAACTCATTTTTCTCAAAAACTGGACGTGTTACAGCAATTCCGAGCTCATATTTGAATTCAGCGAGACAAAATCTATAAAACCCAATAAATGCAGATGGGAGCGAAAAAATATTACTATTTTGCCGACTAGTGTAATTTGCCTAAGAGGTAAGAACCAATCGGATGAAACACTTATTTTATTCGACATTCATTCCTAACGTACAGTCATTCAATGTCGAACTAATCTACGTCCAACATTAAAATTAAAGAACAGAAAAGGGAAGAATTTTATACTTTTTTTTTTAAATTTCAACTCTTCAATCGGAATGGTCTCACCATTTTTTTTACAAATTGATCAAACTTATCTTCTTCAAGATGTATGCATGATCTTTTCGAAAAGCTTGAGTAAAATATGGCAGGAACTCTTTCGAGCTGTTGTCGTACCTGCCTCGAATATTTCTTCACCTATAGACTGTTCCGATAATTATAGATACACTTATGATTATCCGTCAGCTCAAAATGCGAGCAATATTCAACCAACTTTTGGCTGCACCCTGTTGTTTTCATCCAAATTAAACTGATGTTGGCATTTTTTTTTCATTTTTTCGCACGGAAGTTTGAAAATGTGTGGTCTTTCGATCAGAAAACTGGCTCTGGAAGAAGGTGTGAGCGTCGGAGCAGTTCAAACCGCATTACGAAAGTATCAACAACACTGTTTTTTCCGTAGATTGCCCGAGATGGGGTAGAAAAACCGGTCAGACGGACAGAAAGGTAAGGAACTATTTCATGCGTCATTCTTCAGCATCAGTTCGAGATGTGGTGAAAAAGCTAAGTACTTCGTCGACTAATGTTATGCGTGCCAAGGAGAGAATTGGCCTGCAGATTCGTCGGAAGCAGAAGCAGCCAAAACGAAGCACCAAACAGGTTGAATCTTTGAAACCGAGGGCTCGAAAGCTGTACGACAAACTGTTAACCAGAAAATTGGGCTCGAATATAAAACTCTGACGGGACCAAAGTTTTAAAACTCACCGAAGGGAAGGGATGTTCATGGATCAGTGAAAGCCATTTACACCGAAAAATTCGACAAGACTGTAATGGTGTTACAGGCAATATGCGGATGTGAAAAAATAGCTCGCCCATTCATTACGACAGACACAATGAATGGTGAAATATACGTGAAGAATTGTTTGCATAAAAGGTTGCTACCCTTGATCAAACAGCATAACAAGCCAACAATTTTTTGGCCTGATCTTGCCTCCTGCCATTACACTAAATATGCACTAGAGTGGTACAAAATGAGCAATGTCGTATTTGTACCAAAGGAGATAAATCCACCAAACAGCCCAGAGATTCACCGTATCGAAACTTTCTGGGCTTTGATGAAGACGAAGCTGGGAAAACACATGAAACCAGCAGATAGTGTTGAAAAATTTAAGAAATATTGTCTAAAAGTGGTGAAAATGTTAGGAGAATGCACTGTGCAGAAGCTTATGAGTAGTGTTAAGGCAAAAGTTTGAGAACTCGCCTACCCAACCAGAAATCAAGCAAATTGAAATGAAGATGGAAAGATATCATTGTTACTGACTATGTTTGATAATAAAATAATCAAAAATTGGGTTTTTTTAATTTGAGAAAGAAAGTGTATTTATATTTATCGGAACAGTCTATACTATTGTTATTCGTTATTATCAACGAATGTACTAGATGAACAGGTTGAACTCTGAAATACGCGAGTAGTTAATATCTTCAGATCAAAAACATACCCATACCGGGTTCGATTACCAATACTGTCCTTGATTTTTTTAATATTATAACATTTCTGGGCGTACAAGAACTTCCCAGTGATTTGCTAAAGATGTACAGCCAGAAAAAAATCGAGAAAACTGTGCTAATGGTTCAAGAAACTTAAACCGTGGCATGAAGTATCATTATCAAAAAACCTGTGGATTGCAAAAAAAAAATACTCAAACTTGGAAAACTGTCAATCAAAAAGGGGCTTCGTAGTCAAGCGGTTAGCGTCGTGCAGGCGATTGCCATGAGGTGAGTGTTCGATTCCCGTTCCAGCCTATGGAACTTTTTGCAAAACTAAAAATGTCCACACTGATCCATTGGTGTTAGGTTTAGTTGTCCGTTGTGATTCACTCTATGTTCAATGTTCAGTCTGAACAATCTTCAATTGAAGACGATGTAAATGCCTTTTTTAAGAAAAAAAAGAAGTGGAAGAATAAGATAGTTTTGAAACCAAAACAAAAATTTAATGTTGTGGCTTTAGGGAACATTAATTAAGTTCGTCGTGAGAAAATGCTAATTCTGAAACGCGATTTGAACGAACCGTCACCGTTTCCAAAACTTCTTTCTTCCGTAAAATCTTGATGTACGAATTCGAAAAAAAACGCCTCATCAACCTGACCATCGATGTTTCATTTCAGAGAAAAAAAATCCGTATCGCCAACTCGGCAACCCCCATCGTGCGACATAATGCCCATCTTCACTGGAACAAATCCCGCCGTCTGTCAACCTGCACCGAAAGCGAACTAATTCCAAACCAATCGCAAGCCACTATCATGGATTCTTCCTATATTTACCCAAATAGGCCCCAACCGTAAACAAGCTCCATATTCTCCGCCCCGATTTGTCCACGGAGAGGGGGGCGGGGGACGGAAGGATTATACCTGTTCCTTAACTACGAAGCATTACAAGTAGTTGGAGCTCGCTCCACATTGTACTACAATCTTGCATCCAGCTAAGCAATCATCATCATCAGCAACAACAGCAACAACAACAGGGACTGGGGGGCAGTCGGTGGAGCAACACTGCAAGTAACTCAGCTTATTTACATAATGATATTGTTGCATTGATTACAGATAGCCCCCACTGCCGTCGACGTCGTCGTCGTCCGGCACTGCGGGAAACCGAATCGAGAGTCGCGCCGCGTTGTTATCTCAAGTGCACCACAGTAGCTGCAAGCGAGGAGAGTACGAGGAAGACGAAAAAAAAACTGGGACTGGGATGTGAGCTTGTGAGTGTTATCAAGGTTGCATCCCTCGTCGTTCTGCTCCGGATCCTCCTCGTGCACCGGTCGTCGCTTGCATGAAGTGGAAAGGAACGCATTCAGGGACGTGCTCTAGACGATGCACCCATCGCTAGCGACCGAACCCGTGAGGGAGATTTTGATGATGATGATGATGATGATGATGATGATGATTGTGATGACGGTCGGACCGTGATTAGGGGAGTCAATTACAGGGTTGACATTTTTTTCACATCGAATTTTATTGAAAAATAAGAAGACACTGGCGATGGGGTTTTCCCTAGCAAAGACATCTAAATTGATGAATGCAATTGAAAAATTTCTAAAACCTATGTGCGTAAAATCCAACAACCGAAGGCTATCAATCTCCAGAGTCACAACATTTTGCAAATTTGGAATTCCTCGGGAGAGGCAATTCCAGGAACTTAAAATCGGATCCCTTTCCATTTTTTTTTTTTTGCCAGCTCATTCCCTTGACTTGGAAGCCGCTTCATTCCTCGCGAAACCCAAAAAGGAGAAACCAAAAGACGCAGAAGGATAATAATAAGTGAGCGCAGCAGCAGCAGCAGCAAAAAAAGTGAAGGGAACCCGAAGGAAGTTTCGAAATAACAACTTCAAAGGGAAAGGACCCCAGCAGCAGGGGTCAGCCGCTCACGTATGCCTGCAGTGATGAGAATAAAAGCGAACAGGTTGGGATTTTTTTCGCTTCTCTAAATTTAAAATCAGAAACCGGATTGTCAGTTCTGCGTGTGTATTTTTTCCCTCTTCGTTTTCTCCTCGATTTGGGATGATGATGATGAAGCATAATAATAATAAAGGCCATAGGAATAGCTGCCGTCGCTCGCGAGGAACTGTGTCCCTTTCGCTTTTCCACGCCCGGCCGCCGGCGCAAAAATGTTGCAGGTCAAAACAAATGCGAGCTTCGGATCGCGATGCGATGCTGTCAAACAAAGGAGATCAAGCGGAAAATTAAGTGCCATCGCTCGGCGCTCATTTGGGGGGGGGGATTTTTAAGGGGGCTGACGAAACAATGCTGGCGGGATGAAGGATTCCAACCTGCGATCATGTTCGAATGTCCGATGGGATTGGATCATTCGACTTAAATCTTGTGTTTTTGGGAAATTTGTCGCTGATAAATTAGTGTGTTAACTTTTAAATTCAGCAGTTTTTTTTTTTTCGAAAATAAATATATATAGTTTTTCGATTTGAAAAAGTTTTCAAAAATCACTTTTGTTGCATTGTTAAAAGAAGCTATTATAGTTCCGTGTTCTGACAGTGGTTTAGATTTATAGAACACTTGAAAACCTCTATAAAACTAAACATATTTATTTGACCAAATGATTCAACTCTCGTGTTATCGTTTTCATGTATTTTTTCCCCTATTGTTTTGTTTTTGAATTCCCCTTCATCAGTTTCTTGATTTTATTTTTTATTTTATCTTATCTTGCATTTTACAACCTGAATTGCTGCAGTAGGCTTCACTTCAGTTTAATGATCTACAGATTGTTTTGAATCACGTTGATCATACTCTAAACACTCGAATTCAGAACAGCTCATTGATGACGGCCGATAACGACACCAGCATAGAAATGCAGAGGCTCATTATGGCTGGCAAACGTGCCTACTCTGGACTCCGATCGTTAAGGTTAAGATCAAACTTGTTTTCAATTCATCTTCCTATTGAAGTATGCCACAACTACGACATGATTGGATGCTATCTCGGAAATTTCGGCCAACATATTCTTCTGGTTAATCAAACCACCTAACCAGATCTGATCAGCTGGGATTAAAAGAAATAAGTGCCGATTCGATGTCTTCTTGAGAAGATACAGGACGTCTTGTGAGCAAAAATACAACTTTTTAAAAGAATTAAACTCCCAAATAGGCTACTGAGTGCAGTTGTAAACTGAACTTGGTGAGACCTTTCCAGATATATAAAAATATGTTCCAGTTCATTTCCCTCGAAATTTTCGTTTTGTCCTTTGATTCATGTCCACAGAAGTCTCTCTGCATTCCGTTTCTTCTATTGTTCGGAATCTTAAGAATGGTTTCTGCTATGAATGCCCTTCGCTGATTTTCTCTTCGCATTGCTAGAGAAAAGTGATCTTAAGAATATTTATTATGACCCATCCCGAGACGGACAGAGAGAAAGAAGTCCTAACCTGATTCCTTAAAATCGGTAAGACTTTAGTCCTTTAATATCTGGACACACGTTGGTTATTTTGCAGCGCTCCTAGAATGGTTTTGACAGCAGTATGTTTTGAAATGTTTCCCCTTTTAGTGCTGAAAAGTTCGTCGTGATTCACTCCGAAGAAATCATTATCAATCGTTGGAAGCACTTGTTCGGAATTCCGTGAAGGATTCACATAACGTTTTGCTCAATGAACAAATATTCGCAATATCAAATGCCTTGAATTGGAGAAAAATCTGAAAATGAGTCAATCGTGTTTGTCGAAAAAATTGTCAACTTTGTCAAAAATCACATTTTTTGGTAGAAATCTGTAGATACGTTTACCTCCGTAAATAACGCTCTACTCGCAAAAAGGCGGGTTTTCTGGTGATTGATTTTTGGATGACCATTATATTTAAAAAGAGGAGTTTTCAGATGGTCAATTTTTAAATAACCAGAATATGAAAAAAGGCCAAATATCACTATTTTTCAGTAGAAATCTTTAAATGCGTTTATCTCCATAAATAACGCTCTATTTCCATAAAGAGGAATTTGAAAGGTTTATGAATGTCCAAGTTTTGACAAAATTTGTCAAAAATCACAATTTTTCAGTTAATTTTGAAAATTTTCAAATGCTTTTACCTCCATAAATAAAGCTTCTTTTTCAAAATGAGGTTTGAAAAAGTTTTGAATGTCCAAGAGTTGACAAAATTGATCAAAAATCACTATTTTTCAATTTTGAATATATATTTCAAAAATCATAATTTTTCTGTACATGTTAAAAATCTTTAAATGAATTTATCTTCATAAATAACGTTTTATTCTAAAACAGAGGTTAAGGCGTTTTAGAATAAACAAAGATTTTGTAAGAAAAATTGCCAAAAATCATTATTTTTCGATCGAAATCTTTATATTAATAATATCCTAAGCCCCAAAAGTGAGATTCTCGGATGATCAAGTTTCGGATGACCAAAAAATTGGTAAAATTTAACAAAAATCACTATTTTTCAGTAGAAATCTTTAAACTCGTTTATGTCCGTAATTAATACTCTATTACCAAATTTTTTTTTTTAAATGACTGAAATTTAACAAAATTTGCAAAAAATCTTCATTTTTCAGTAAATTTTCAAATATCTTTAAATGCATTTATCTTCATAAATAACGCTCTATTATCAAAAAGAGGTGCATTCGATTTGTGAATAACCCAAATTTTGCCACAAATGTATATATATATTTTTTTTTGATCGAAATCTTTATATTAATAACACTCTAAACCCTAAAAGTGGGATTCCCAGACACTCGAGTTTTGGATGACCAAAAATGGGCAAAATTTATCAAAAATCACTATGTTTCTGTAGAATTCTTTAAATGTGTTCATATCCGTAATTAATGCTCTATTTTTATAAAGAGGAGTTTGAAAGATTTTTAGATAACCAAAATTTTACAAAATTTGCCAAAAAATTTAAGTTTTTAGTAAATTTTTAAAAACCTTTAAATGCATTTATCTTTATTAATAACGCTCTATTTTCAAAAAGAGCGTAGTTTAGAATAACCAAAAGATTTGAAAGAAAAATTGCCAAAAATCTTTTTTTTTCGATTGAAATCTTTATATTACACCCCCAAAAGTGGGATTCTCAGACGCTTCAGCTTTGATGTCCAAATATTGGCAAAATTTATCAAAAATCACACTTTTTCAGTAGAAATCTCTAAATGCGTTTAACCGTAAATAACGCTCTATTTCCATAAAGATGAGTTCGCCTGATTTTTGAATGTCCGAAATTTGACAAAATTTGTCAAAAATTACAATTTTTCAGTAAATTTTTAAAATCTTTAAATGCATTTATCTTCACAAATAATGCTCTATTTTCAAAACGAGGCAAAGTCGATTTTAGAATAACCAATGTTTTAAAAGAAAACTTGTCAAAAATCATTCTTTTTGTTCGATCAAAATCTTTATATGCGTTTATCTCTGTTAATTACACTGAAATCACAAAAAGCGGGAAGCTCCGATGATCGAGTTTTGAATGACCAAAAATTGCAAAAAAAAATATCAAAAATTGCTATTTTTCAGAAGTAATCTTCAAATGCGTTCATCTCCGCAAATAACGATCGAATCGCAAAAGATGGGGTTTTCACCCTCGTTTAGCTTTATCTCAGAACAATAAGCAACATTCCGATTCGGATAAAATCCGAATCTCGACATCAATCAATCTCAAACAATGTTCTCTAACATATATAAGCAAATTTTTCAGTATGATTAGCAATTCGTGGGTCCTCACTTAGCACCGGAATCTGAAGGATTAGCTCAGTATCCTCAATAAGACAGGCTCAAAATTCTAAAACAAGACAGTCTCTGAACACGGTACAATTCACTCAAAACCATCATAATTGGTTGCAGCAACTTGATTGTGACTCAATTGAGTCACATTGAAGCTACTTCAACAGACTTGCAACAAATGTGCTGCCTGGGGGATATGCTTAGAGTTTCTCTTAGACTCATGAAAGAAGAATGTGGAGTAAATCTAGAATTCCGAGCAGAGTTTTCTCCCCTTTACTATCATACAGGGTGTCTCACAATACGTGTCACTAAAACAAAATTGTATTACAGGAAAACAAATCAACCAAATCATAGCACTTATTTTTCGTTTGAAAGATACATGTTATAGAAATAAACCATATTTATTCAATTCGAATCTCTCACCCTTTTCCCTGATAACTTTGCGCAACCGTTTTGTAAATCCATCGCAGCTGGCACGCACGATTTCCTGAGGAATTTGGTCCCAAATATCAACCAAATGTTTTCTTGAATCGAGTAAGCCCTTTTGTAGGACCTATATGTTGAAGCATATAACCCCAAACAAAGTAGTCAAGTGGGTTGAGATCCGGTGAAGATGCGGACCATTCTTCGGTTGTGATGAAATCGGGCAAATTTTCCGCGCACCACGCTTGTGTCTTCTTTGCCTTGTGAGCTGGAGCTGAGTCCTGTTGGAAACAATATCGTGTATTCCCATACAGCATTGAAGAATGAGGAAGCAGATGGTGCTTCAAAACCTGCTTGATTCGATGTAACGATGTGACGTTAGGTTCTATAAACAGAAGAGGAAATTTTCCTTTTCGTGGAACGGCGCCCCATACCATGATTTTCGATACATTCTGATAGCGTTCTACAGCTAGATTATCTCTTGGAATGTTGGCAACACTTTTGCCATACACACGATTATCTTGTTGATTATGACTGTCCTGAAGCAGGAAGAGCTTTTCATCCGAAAATAAAATCTCGCAGTCACCGTGCCGAACCAAAAGATTTCTGCTTCTTTGGCTTGCTTTCGACGCTCCGTCAACCCGTGAACCCGTTGTTTCTCGTGCGGCTTGCATTCCAGATCATGCCTGAGGAGCCTGTTCATTGAAGCAGGGGAAATTTGAAATTGTTTGCTCAATTTACGGCCAGATACGGCCGAATTACGTCTTATTCGCTTCGTCGCACATTTCTAGACAAAATCGTCAAAAGGTCGGAAGTAACAATTGTAAACAATGACTTAAAACGTAAAATCCCCAGAAATGTCAGGTTGCTAACACCTATATTCACTACCGACCAGGGATGCCATATTCACAGACATGTCTGTAAATTTGCAGACTTTTCATTGTAATTGCAGACTTTTTTAACGATGCCGACATTTAGCAGACATTTTATTTATGTTACAGACTTTTACAGACATTTGAAATATTTTTTAAATTTCAAATAAAGGTATTCTCTGAAGTTCGGATTTAAAACGTTCGAGGATCTGAAAGTATAGTAGATACGGTAAGAAGCTTTGTTGAAATATTTTAAAATATCGTAGGTATCATTTAAAGTAGAAATCCTTGAAGAAACGAAAGCGGTTGGCCACTCGGAGACACAATGGGCCCGGAGATAAGTATCGTATAGACCCTTTCCGATGGTAACATGGAGTCCCTACTTATGGTTGTGTTCAATCCCACGCGTGTTCAAACCCATGCGAAAAATTGCTGTCAAAGTGTTGGTAATATGGGTCCTTTGCTATTAAGTCACAGCGAAAAAAATAAAGGTTCACAACAATGCAAATCATATTTAAGAAAGTTTGAGACTTCCTCGAAAAAAAAATTCTCCTATGGACAGTAGAAACTTCTCAGAAGTATTGGGAGCAAGCAGTTCATGCAAGAAGAACCTACAAAAATTCATTACCGAAGTTCAAGATCATACTTACCATAATTTTAAGACAGAACTTCCCCAAGAATCAGAAAAGGATTTATCAGAGCTTCAGGAAGAAGCATAGGAGAGAGGACTTCTCTGAAGTTTGGAATTTTTCAGAGGTTTTGGAGTTCTTCTTAGAAATCAAGAATCAAATTTCATACGGGAGCTAACCAGGAAGGGCACTGAGGTGTCAAATCCTCAGTATGATGCGTCATAGAAGTTGCGGAAAGAACTTCTCACAAGTTCAGGATATAACTTCTCAGAAGTTCCGGAAGAAACTTCTTGAGAGGTTAGTTGGAACTTCCTACAAGTACTTGGCAGCTTTTCCAGCTCAGAGGAAAACATTCTGCATTTCAGAATACGGATTTCTCAAAATTCTTTAGAGAGAAAAAAATGATTTTTTCCAGGAGCATTGGAGGTACTTTCCTTCTAATTTGAGCACGAATTTTTTAATAGTTCCGGAACATACTTCCCCAAAGTTCTTGAGAAAACTTCCCAAAAGTTCAGAAGAGGACTTTTCAGAAGTCCAGGAAGAAACTTCAAGAACAAATTTAAGGGAATTTTCCTAAAACTTTTGGAATAAAATTTTCCTCGCAATTCCGGATGGGACCAATCAGAAGTTTGAAAAGCATAAGCTCAGGAAAAAAACTTCCCCGAATTTCAGGAAGAAACCTACCAGGGAGGGTACTACTTGTAGGGTCAAATCGATTTTTTCAAAAAAAATCAGTAAAGAACTCCTCAGAAGTTCACAAGAGGACTTCTCAGAAGTTGCAAAGAGACCAAAGTTTAGTTGGAACTACCCAGAAGTGCTAGAGTGCTTCCCTAAAGTTCCGAATCGAACATTCCAGCGTTTCTGAATGAGAACTTCTCGAAGTTTACGAAATCCCAGAAGTTATGGTAGATTCTTCTGATAAAATCAGGAAAAAAAACTCTCCAGAAGTATAGGGGGATCTTTCTAGTAGTTCAAGCAGGAATTTCTCAGAAATTCAGGAACAAACTCCTCCGAAGTTTAGGAGAATACTTCGCTGAAGTTCAGAAGAGATTATTTCGGCAGTTCAGAAAAAAAAACTTCTCAGAAATTCAGGAAGAAACTTCTAACAACTTAAGAAGATTTTCCAAGAAAATCTGGAGAGTACTTTCTCAAAGTTTTGCAGGAACTTTCCTTGTAGTTCAGGATAAGACTTATTAGTAGTTTAGAATGTAACTATGGTCAGGAAAAAAATTACAAAGGTTTCTGGAAGGTAAGGTTGGGTTCTTAAGTGTGAATTTCGAAGAAAATAAGGAGTGACTGCCAAGAAGTTCATGAGGAATTTTGCCTGAATTTCAGGAGGAAACTTCCCAGACTAAAGCAAAGAGCCTTGCAGAAGATTAGGAGGGAGTTTCGTTGAAATTTAAGAGATAATCACTGACTTACCGAAGAAGCAGTCTTTACAAAAATCATTCATATGTACATAATGATATTGATGATCATGAGTGATGATGATACCATATTAAAATATGGTACACACCATCCATGGTCATAGTTTAAAAAAAAAAGTCTGTTGAATTTATCAAATGAAAACTAAATTTTGATTTTAAAAAACAAAACTGGAAAGAGTGTTACAGAAGAAAAAAATTATAGAATATTGTGTCATCTATGCAAATTCTTCAAGCTTCAGTGTCACTTTAAAATTATGAAACAATAGTGTAAGACTGCATACAATCCAAGAAACAGATGCAAACATGTTTACATAATCACACAAATAGCGATAATGACATAACTCGCTCTCTTATTATGTCTGTTCGTTTAAAGAAGTCTAATGTTCTAAAAAAAAAAAATTTCAGATTTTTATAGGCATTCCCAGAGATTTCAAATTTTTATCACAGACATTTGGAAAAAAAATCTGGCATCCCTGCTACCGACAGGAAGTTTATAACTCCCTGTATCTGTTTCTGATGATATTTTGTTTGTGGGAGCAAGCAGATCCCAGAAAAATACGCTAGAAATCATTGTTTACAAATGTTACTTGCGACCTTTTGAATATTTTGCGTAGATTTGATCTTTTTCTTCGTTCTGTCAGTTCGTTTGGCACCTTCTTTGTGTTGAATATTGACATTTTCAGTTTCCTCCGAAAAATCAAAACGCTTACTCACTCCGAACTGCTTAGGGCTACTGAATATCTGACATGGTCTAAGCTTTTGTAAAAGTAATTTTAAAACATGCTCCCGTTTGGCTTCCATGGTGATTGATAAATATAAACAAACGGAATCGCTAATTTATCTTCAGCGATAAGCTGTCAAAAGAATACACTCAAAACGGGTATAATCAATTCCGCTGTTAAAATTACTCAGCTGAAATAAACCGAGATTGAAAAACAGGTGACTTCTATTGTGAGACACACTGTAATTAAAACCTGTAGTAATTTTACCCTATTGATCTTTTTTTTTTGTGAACCTTTAATCTCTTAACTCTGATCTTGATCTGTGCTTAGAAAAAATATAGTTTCTTCATTTAATACTCAAAATCATCCCCACCTAGAGGTAATTAAATATTGATATAGAATTTTGCAAGATGACGTCACTGGTGAACGTGTGCATTTATCCTGATGAATGGAATTCAGTTTAGACAGGTATTCGTGGTTTGTTTGTTTTCGAATTCAAACGAATGAACTTCCCTCAAATAAACAAACCACGGACACCAGTCAAAAGAAATTCATCCGATTCATTTTGCGAGGTTATGTTAGGTTGGTGTAAAACTCAATTGACAGCAGCACAGGTGATAATGAACATCCATCGACGAATGAACAAACCCAAATAATGATATCGAAACTCAGCGGTTGCTATGGTCAAGACAATACTTTCATTTCGAAATTCAAATTCACGAAGATAGTTGGTCTGTCCGTTAAGGTTGTCTTCATTGTCAGCTCACTTGAGTGCAGAAGTCGCTTACTCTCCCTTCAAAATCGTAGCTTGCTTTTCTTGTGCGCAGTTCTAACTTCACTTGTTATGAATGCCTTTCGTTAATTTTAAGACAATGTTGATCGTTGATTTGAGTTGTTACCAAATAACACAGCCCACTTCGACCCCGTCTATGAGACGCCACAGTTCAATACAACAGCAAGTAGATCCATTATGTGCCATCATCGTAGTTCAATCTTCAACGCAGTTCGAGATCCAGACCCTTCAAAAATGTGCCAAGGCCAACCCGTGTCAAATTCACAATCCTTGACCAATTTATCGCATGCGACACGTCTACCGCCGGGGTGTCAATTTCGCAACTCCAAAGGTTGCTCACGCCAATATCCCCATTCCGTCCGAAATCGAAAGTATCACCTTACCAACATCACACTTCACCCCAGTAGGGGAGTGCTGCTGCTGCGGGTGCTGATTACCATTCACTGCCTGAACGTATATCGAACCCCTTTCCATTTTTTTCCTCTCTTCTGTCTCTTTCACCGACCGATGAATATTCAGTACCCGGACGCTTTCCGAAGTTCCGAAACATAATACCACGATCATCGCATGGATCTATTCGCCGCCGCCGGAGTGCCAAAGTCAATGTTCTATCTCTTCGTGGTCCACTGCGCTTTTGTTCTACGGCGGGCGACACCTAACAACGCACGATCGGTCCGCTTCCCAAGTTCTAGTTCAGGTGAGAACGTTCCGTGTGCCCTCTCGAACTAATTACCATAGGAAAATATAACAACAATAGAGTGGGAAAGAATGAGTCAACAGCTGCCGCCTCGTCACTCGTCGGTTCAACGTTCTATACTGGCTACACAGGTAGTAGTCGATGCAATTTGCTATGACCATGAACTACCACTTGAAGTGCATTCCCTACACTTACTTAGCCCGTCATAAACGAGGTGCAGTGTCCGATAGTGAACCTCGAAAGAAATTCTCGTTGGACGACCTTTGCCGCCTCGATATTATTACAACACGCAGAACGGGCAGCGCACGGCACGGAACAGGTGGTGAAGAACAAGTGATCGCTTCAAGAAACGTCCTTCAACGAGTTCACCGACTTGTCCATGATTGGGGCCCGGGTTTTTACTATGCTTCTCCTTCGTCTCTTACCTACGTACGTAAGCACAAAACATTTATGGGAAATTACCTCCCTAGCTGGCGATCATAGACGAGGGCGAGGGGGGCGGGGAAGGCAAGATCTCATGCGTGACGCCACGACTCCGCTGCTGGCAGCGCATCTAGATCTAGTTCGGAACGCGGACACAGCCGACTGTCGAAAATCTGGTTTGTTTCCTTTTTATTATGGATGGAATCTCGTTGTTGTTTCGGACTGATTCTTGATTCACGGCTACTGCGCTTGCCGTCGGTCGCCTTTCATTCCGGCTGCTTTAATTGCTCGTTAATGGTGATTCGAGACGGTTTGCCCGCCCGCCCCCCACCGCATTCACTCACACATAGACACCTGTCACCGTGCTCTTGCTGTTCTTTGCCAAAATTGCTCGAGCGCAAGAAATGGTTGATTTGGTTTTTATAGCAACATTATGGCAGGGTTGATTCGAACGCCCTCGTTTGGACTTGGATGATTTTCATCTTTGTGAACGTGATCGCGTTTTCCTGAGAAATTGATTTTGAGTCGAACTCAACCTACGATTGAGTTGATCGAAACAACCGACGAAGTAAATTGAAAATTTGTAAACAAACGCGATAGCACAATAATTACTACTGTCTTTGTCTCAAACCGGAGCAGGCGGAGCGGCCACCAGGCAGGGACAACCGATCGGTAATTTAAAATTGCTTTACGCATATTCAAATCAGGAATCATGGCTGCTCGCCCGTCCGTTTTGGAAATTAATTTTCTATTCGTAAGAAACTGTTCAATTTTACACCTTCCTGCCGCAGAACAAAAGACAAAGGTGAGTGAGTGGTTGTTTGGATAATTAGACGCGTGCTGGAGGTATTGTTCTTTTTGCTATCGGTGAGACTGGGACGGAGCTACTGGAAGAAGGGAGGCATTCGGCTCTACGACCAGCTGTAGTGAGTCAACGCGGCCTCCCGCAGGTTGAAAATTGCTGATTTGGTGAGCTGTGGGCTTTGTGATCGGGTTATTGGCAAAGTAACTTTCAGCAAACATTTCGGGCTGCTAGTAAAGGGTGTGCGGAATAAAATTGCGACACACACAAATATTCGGCAAAATTCGCCTGTTCAACCAATGATCTTCAAACTTTCAGGGAGTAAAATTAAACATGTTATGAATATTTTCCAATTGTTTTATTCAATTTCAATCCCATATCCAAATGCACGCACCTTCTTCTTTACGCTACTCATAAGGTACTGTACAACATTTGGACCAACTTTTTTTTGCGTGACAATCCATTTTTTCTTCATATCTTTATGATGGCCTGCTTCATGATGGCCCAGTATTTTTCAATTGGCCGCAGTTTCGGTGCGTTTAGGGGGTTGAGATGCTTCGGCACGAAACTGACCTCTTTAGCCTTGTACCACTCCAAAACCCTTCTTCAAGTAATTGCACGAGGCTTAATCCAGCAAGAAAATTGTAGGACCACCGTGTGACCTCAGAAGAAGAAGTAGATGCCTTTGGAGGTATTACTTTAAGTACACCTGCCCATTGACCGTTCCAGTTGTCACGAATGGGGTGCTACGCTTTCCACACGAGCAAATTGCTTGCCAAATCATATATTTTTTCTGGAAACTTTGACATTTTCTGCTTTCTAACGTCCTCAGGGACATGGAATTTATGATGAGCAGTGAAAACCTGGAGCCCCGGAAGCTGCCGGAAGTCTGTTTTTACATACGTCTCATCATCCTTAACGAGACAATGTACGGTGTAGAGCTTCCGTGAACGTGTTTTACCTACCATATTCTGCCGTTTATCGCGATTAGGCACCTTTTGGACTTTGTACGTGTGTAGTCCTTCACGTTTTTTTGCATCTTGCACGAAAGTTTTGGTTAGATTCAGTTTCTTCGCCACATCTCGAACTGAACTGTTGGGATTCGTCTTGAAAGCTCTAACTACCGTTAAAATCGCTTGTAATCTAATTGCACCCAAAATTTCAATAGAAAATACCCAACGGGTTAAAAGTTACAGCCATTTAAAAGTGGTGCAATTTGATTCCGTACAACCTTTAATATTAGATTCCAACGAATAGCTCTTTTTCGATAAAAAAAAATCACGTAAGACAGATATGCCTTTATGGGGAAAACAAATTTTCCAGGTAAAAGACGAACTTCTCCTCAGAAGAGAATAAGACTTTCCTCTTGGAATGCTCTGAAACTCCACGAACTCTTCGTTTAAATTTTTGCATGCCTGGATTCCCAGATCTTGTTTCAGAACGCTGAGAATGGACGATTTCAAAACATTCAGATCGGCAACCATTTCCCGTACCGACCGCTGAGATTTTCGGCGGATCCGTTCCCTGATGATTTTCATCATTTGTGCATCTCTCACTGAACCTGGTCGGCCTGATCTCTCACGGTCAGCTAGGCTGATAAATGACTGGACAATGCGCACCCTTGGTGCTTCGCATGCCTGCTGTTAGAAAATAGACCCTTTTGCGATCCTCAGCCTCTTGTCCAGTAACTCCTATCCCTACCTCCCCGTGGTGCCGACTGGGGTACGAGTAACCGTTGGAAAGATCGGGTAACCAACCCCGGTGGAACTTGGTCATATGCTGACAGGGTAGGCGGGGTGCCGTCTCCGAAAGGTGCAGCCTACCTAAACGTCTATTCTCCATGTCAAAGGCGGCTCAAAATACCGTCTGTTCTCCATGTTAGGAGCGGCTGATTATCGTTCTCGTGCCAGCGTGGGACTCTAAACAGTGCTGTGCATGATGGTCCTCCGGTGACAGGGGGTTGGGGAAGGCCCAACAAGCCGCCCTTCAAAATTCAAAATTACAAATAATATAGAAGTTAATATGGACCGGAACAATCAGCAAAGACCTAGGCAACGAAATAAGGCAAATCGCTCTGCTTCCCAGGCTGTCATAGGATTACCTACTACCTGGTGACTAATGAGTTTAAAACAAAATACATGAAGGGAAGAGGCTCGCGAGAAGACAATATTAGCCTTCCACCACGAGTTCAGATTCACGGTGATGAAATCGAGGAAGTAGACGAATTCGTGTATCTGGGCTCATTGGTGACCGTCGATAACGACACCAGCAGAGAAATACAAAGGCGCATTATGGCTGGCAAGCGTGCCTACTTTGGACTCCAAACAACACTAAGATCGAACAAAGTTCGCCAAACTACAAAGTTGACTATCTACAAGACATTGATTAGACCGGTAGTTCTCTACGGCCACGAAACGTGGACATAGCTAGTGGAGGACCAACGCGCACTTGGTTTCTTTGAACGGAAGGTGTTGCATACGATCTACGGTAGAGTTCAGATAGAAGATGGAACGTGAAGGAGGCGAATGAAGAACGAATTTCATCAGTGGCTGAGAGAACCTCCCATCGTTTAAACCGCTAAAATCGGTTGACTATGATGGGCTGGGCATGTCGTAAGAATGTCGGACGGCAGCCCATGATTCTCGCAAACGAGCCTACGACAACAAGAAGAAGAGGCGCGTAACGAGCAAGGTGGATCGACCAAGTAGAAGACGATGCGCAGCCAAGGACCAAATACAATGCAGACAACTTGTGTGCACAGCAGAGTCCACACCGACCTTGGTCTGATTGGTAAGGACCAAGGTTTTAGATCTCCAAATGGCACCCGGGGCGCTTACTTTTCAAAAACTTCCTTCAATCAAAGCGTCACGAAAGTGATCCATAGACCGCGAAAGAAAGATACTCAATGAAAATAAGCAAACATGGCGCGTATTCATTCGCACAACCCAAGGGAAGAGTAACACCAATACATTCGCAATAACTGTCTCGTAGCTAAAGGCTGTTCAGCACATTTTAAAGGGCACACTTTTTTGGTTTTGGGTTACGATAGAAACTTTATGAATATGTCTCATCAGTATCTATTCTAAGCTCATCTCACACTAACGCAGCCCATTCTTGACAAAATGATGACTTCTTGAATACATCCTTTTTCTTGCTAGGCCTACTGCGTCGCATGTGTCGCAGAGAGGATTCTAAGAAATAGAGTGGTTCCAGAAAGAGTGTCTAAGTTCACTCTACTACTTCGAATCAAGGTAAGGAAGAAAGCGCGGACCTCCTATACCGGCTTTCTATACTGCTCTGGTCTGATAAGTAACACCAGAATATTTCAAGACGAGAAAGCTTTCGACAAAATACCTTGTTTGGCAAGCAATTTGTTCGTGTGGTAGAAAAAGAAAATCTTTCCTCACCACCGGCACAATCAACAAGGTAATTTTATCGAAGGGTTGTCGCAAAAACTATTGCTATTGAAGCCACGATGACAGCCCGCTGTTTTGGCCCGATTTGGCATCGTATCACTATGCTTAACTCGTGATGGAGTGGTATGATCTTCTTCTATCTCTATTAAGCTAGCTTTTCAGACTTATGCTGGTTCTTTACCAGAAGGAAGCACCTCCAGCCAACACATCGCACTCATCAACACATAAGCAGAGACCACCGGCTTGTCTTCCCTTCTGAAGAGATTTCTCCACCTCAGAAAAATCGCACCAGTCTCTGCTGGGATTTAACCCAGACACACTGGAGTACCAAGGAGCAGTCACGCTTACCACTACACCGCACCGAAACATGCAAATCCTTACAGTAGTCGTGAGTTAGGCCCAATCGATAGATATTGGGCTCAGAGCAAGCGGACGCTTTCCGGAAAGAAGCAAGAGGTTAAAAATGCCTAACATTTTTAGCAAGAAATTCGTATGAAATTCATTAATTTGTCTTACAAAATATAACGATGTTAAAAAAAGAAAAATATGGAGCAACCTAGAATCGAATATTGAACGTTGGGGTTACAGATCCAGTGACATGACCACTAGCATACATCAACACTTGTAATCAGAAAAGCTTAAAGGCGTACAAGAACATCGTCGTGTAAAACGAAATCTATTCATAAGTCAGCCTTATGAAATTCCAAAACATCTTTCATAAGTTGATCCTTATGAAATTCTTAAGTTTATTTGTCTAAGTGTACGTTAAAATATCCGTAGCCCTATCGAGCTGTCTCTCGAGGTTTTTTGACGAGGGACTTCGTCTGTATTTTCAATTCTAAGGTGCACGTTGCGAATGCGAAAAGTTGGAGCGTCACGAAATATGATCAGATTTTGAACGTTAATAACTCAGTTATTTCTCAATCGATTTTCAAAATATTTTCACTAATCGATCGGAGCATTCACTACGCGTTGGATATTAATTCCATTTAGAAAACTCTTTGGAACATCAAACTTTTGTTTTCTTTCCTTGATTATTGCGAGTTTTAGCCCTGAGTTGGTTCATCTTCCGTCGCACAACGATTCCATTCCGTACAAAAGCCGGAAAAAAGTCTAAAAATTGAATTTACATGGCTAAGTTATGTGTTTCCAAGTAATTTTGTGCGGCTGATATTAAATATTTTATTTAAATGGTCGTATTAGGCCACACCTTCGAGATATGGCCTTTTATGGAGTATCCGAAACATCCGATAAAATGATAAATTCATTAGTCTCGTCCTAAAGCAATACGATTCTTTTCAAAACCGTACAAATGGATTTGAAAAGAATCGTATTGCTTTAGGACGAAAAATGTAAGAAGCAAATCGACGTGGAGAACAATGCACGGCTCAATCTGGCCGTGTTATGGGCTTCCAAAAGTTCCGGAACCTTTTGGAAAATTTGATAATGCAGCAATTCGAAACTAAAATGATAAAGTGGATCTTAGAATTCTGCAATACTAATTAGGTTTGTTCCTTTTCGAAATTATACTACACATGATATTTTATGTTGTCATTAGGGTGTTCCATTTTAAATAGGGTGGTACAAAAAACGAAATTTTAGAAAACATACTTCTCAACGAATTTTAAAATTTGAACTATTGGACCGACTTTCAATTCTGATGCTGATTCTGACTTTCATGATGAATCAGTATGAATTAGTACGTCCAGTTTTTATTATTTTTGTGTCGACCTCAATTTTTATGTGAATTTTAACTTAGGAAATTCAAACGATATGGAAGAATCCAGACAACGCAAAATTGAGGTTAAACGTCGTAGATGGTGCCCTTCCAAAATGGGTTTTCGAGCTATCTAAGCAAAGTAATTGGTTATGAAAAGAATAGAAAATCAAAGATTATGACGATACTGACCAATTCCATACAGTTTGAAACATAGCTAGAAAGTTATCATCAATTTCAGTTTTAGATACTACGATGTTTGACCTCAATTAAGATTTACGTGGATTTCTCAATAACGTTAAGTCATTATAATGGTTGTAATGATTTATTCCAATATGTGTGTACATTCTTTTTGCCATTTTTTCATAAGCAGGGTATACCGATCGCGTGGAAAGTCGACTTTTGGTCCGAGGACCGGAGAACATTCCACTCGGCTAGTCAAGATTGTTTTGTTTTAGGTTTTAATTATCAGCACAATAACACATCATCTACGATTTCTACGCCTTCTACGATGCAGCAAACATGGTGAAAAAAATTTAACTTATGAAATGATAACAATAACTGAAATTTATTACGTCAAAATGCGGAGTGGCAGTGCATCTTTCCAAGAAGCCAGGGTGCAGGATCGTTTCTAAGCAATCTATATTTTTCCTTTGTAAAAATGTATGGTAAAAATCGTGTCACTCTAGAACGAAAATGATGCACAACTCTTCAGATATGCCGCCTATTCCATATGATCCGGAAGACCATGCAGTAGCCGCTCGAAATCACAAATTGGTTACTAACAGTGTATTCGTTTTTACATCACATGTAAATTTATTTGAAAATAAACCCTTAAAATTATCTACCTATCGTGAGATCTGACCCTTTTAATATGGACCTAAGCAAAAGAAACAACAAAAGTATGCATTTTTGATATTATATTTTCATCACTTAATGTTTCTCGTGCTTTTTCTAATCAACCTAAGTTCTATAGAGACTATGAACGAATTAACTACGAACACCCTTGTTACCCTGAATTGCCACCGATTCCTCCAGCTAATCCAAATGGTTTCAGATTTCTGATTGATTCTTTTACATAAAACGCTATTGGGCTAGATGGTATCCCGTTGAAATTTATCAAATTAGTTTCACCCCACATAATTACTCCAATTACACATGTTTTCAACCTAATATTTTTAACTTCTAAATTTCCCCGATCTTGGAAAACATCGAAAGTTATTCCTATACCCAAAAAACCTAGAAATAATGCATTGAACAACCTGCGTCCGATTAGCATACTCCAAAGCTTTCGAAAAGATTGCTAAAACACAAATGCAAGAGTTTATTAATTCCTTTAACCTGCTAACTTCGTATCAATCAGGCTTCAGAGCTGGTCATAGCACAACTTCAGCATTGTTGAAGGTGCATGATGACGTCCATGAATATATGGACAAAAAAGGCGTAGTTTTTCTCATCGATTTTTCTAAAGCTTTTGATAGAGTGGCTTACACCAAATTATTGAGAAGCAAAAGCAAACCCAGTTTTTATTTTCGCGGGAGGTAGTTTAGCTTATTGAGTGAGGTAGTCATCGCATTCAAGCTGTTAAAACTCAAGGAACTCTGTCAAGATCGGTCAACATTCTATCAGGTGTACCACAAGGGTCAGTGCTTTGGGTCATTGCTATTCTCATTACTTTTAAATGATTTGCCAACTGTTCTCAAATATTGTATGATACACATATTTGCTGATGACGTTCAGCTATACTTTTGCTCTCTCGATACTGCTGTTGATGAGATGGCTCGGCTAATAAACTCTGATCTTGAAAATATCTGTCGGTGGTCAGAACGAAACCTGCTCCCTATAAATGCTTCCTAAACAAAAGTAATGTTAAAGAGTAGACGTCAGAGACCCTCTTCAGTGCCAAATATACTCTTCAATCAAGAAGTTTTAGAAAATGTCGAGAAGGTAGCCAATTTGGAGGTAATTTTTCAAGATAATCTAGAATGGGATGCTCACATTAATTCGCAGTGCTCAAAAATCTATGCTGGCCTACGCCACTTGAGACTGTGCGCATGTGTGCTCACATTTAATAACTTAGTTGATGTTTTTTGGAGTAGGAGCCATACTTTGAAAAATTGTAGAGACTACAATGTTCATGCAATCTTCATAAAATTTTGGCAAAAGAAATGTCAAATAGTGTTCAAAAATATATTTATTTTAAAATAAGTTGATTTTTCGACTTTTTTCCGCCTTGAAATCACTGTGCGTCATAGTCACTCAAATACCTTTTGGGTATTTTCGGAACTTGTGAGATGCGAACTCGTGACCGGGGTTACCCCCTCAACATCAAACTATTGAAAAACACGCAAATATAAGGTATTATATTTTAATTTTAAAGAGTAAATAAACAATATTTGCCAATCACTGATTTCAAATGATAGGAAAGGAGGTCTCATATTCAGCAGTGAATACATTGAAACCTCTTTCTTTTAAGGACCACCAATACGATTTTCCCATAGAGCAGCAAAAGAGTTTGTTTGGCTGGAATGTATCTAACATACCGTTCCAAATTCTTGTCAATTGGCAGCCAGCGGGGACTTGATTCGTTTCAGCTTTCCCTTAGCCGCATACCTTAAATCTAGTATACAATTTCAAATACGGCTTGAACATGTTAACGGTCTCTATATTATTCCGAAGCGTAAATATAATCCAAGTTAACGGCAAGAGTAGCCCGACAAATAGAAATTTTACAAATGGCGACCGTCAGGAAATATTGAAACAAATTGAAAACGCTCATAACTCAATGAATCCTCGATAGATCACTCCCGGTATTCAGCTAATGTGCTCCAATGGTGCATAAATCACAGGAAGGCACCTTCCCGTATACCAATACGATTGAGGACAGAAGCAGCAATCGGTGTATGTTGGACTCTTCAGGGTATCGTTTCTCAAAAGATTATGTCCCTAGCATCCAATCAAACTAGCCATCGGAATACGCAATAGGCGACCTATTCTGTTGAACTGTTTAGTTTTGGCATCCAAGTTCATCACCACATACCTGGCTTCCCGTTTATTTGGTACTCTGGATAGTATCTATCGGGATGCCAAAAGGTCATCAGCATTTCAAACCACAGTTTCAAGAAAAGAGTCATTTTTCCAGCAGAAAATAATTGACAGACAGATAATCACTTGTTCCAATCGATCAAAGTTGCCTCTTTTCTAAATAATAACATTCATTACACACTGCTAGGTAGTCCTACGTCACCTTTGCGTACAACCCCTTGTAGTTTTTGACGATTCGTTTCACATCGACGGATGATTCGTTCGTCAAAAAGATGATTTTATGGTTCAGTGTAGGTTTTTGTGACACTTCTTGCAAGTATTTCCTCAATTCTATCAAACATATATTAGAGGGATTCCTTTAGAAGTGTTTACCTTCTTCTTATTCTTCTTTTAGCATTTCAAGCTTTTACAATTCGCATATTGCTTGCTCTCAACTTAGTGTTCTAAATGCACTTCCATAGTTATTAATTTAAAGCTTTCGATGACAGGTACCATTTTTGCATTAGTATGATTGCTATGCCAATGCCTTCCTTAACGAAAAATTCCTAGACCAGCCCGGGAATCGAAACCAGTCACTCCAGCATGGTATTGTTTGTAGCTGCGCCTTAACCGACTGAGCTAAGTTAACCGGTGTTCCAAGAAGTTGTTCTAGATTTCCATCCCGTTTCAGTCCGTATCAATTTTGCACTTATAAAAGTCATTGTCCATGTTATTGAGCCTTTCGCAAAATCGATCAAGTCCAATCCAACCAAACCTTGCATAAAAAAAAAACTCCAAAAACTCAAAACCCCATTAACCACTCCTGAACGCTACAACGCCTCGGAAGATTTTCGCTAGCACGTAAAACGACTCGAAATGACATTGAACCAAATAGAGCGACACGCTCATCGAAAACGCACGCACCAAAAGAAGAACGACAAGAAGAAGAAACAAACCGGCGAAGCTCTAAAGATAGGCCAATACGTCTCCGTTCGACTAATAGCCGCAGTACTAGACTGAGGGGGAAAACATGACATTTTTCCTTCCTTCAATCTAGTACCGCCCGGGCTTTGGTCTAATTTCGTACGAAGATAACCGAACGAAACAATGAAAACTGATCGCTTCTGACAGGTTGGTTGGTCTATCGTTTCTCGTTCGACTCTCAAGATCACTTCGACCGAAACTGTCATTGACTGACTTACGAAGAGCAACAACGACAACAACACCAATAAAGTGCGTGCTTGTATGTGGAAAAAGTCATAAAACACGATCGTTTCGAATAAGTCCAAACCGGACTTGGAAGGTTGAATGATCTTCCTTCACTTGGACATTGTTACATTCTGGTCGAACTGGAAGGAAGTCCGGCTTTCGGCCATGTTGAGTCATTTGAAGGTGTCAACATTTTTCGAATTCTTCGATCAGACCTGAAGCTAGGTTAGGTTCGGGGGGATTAGAGGATCGACCGAATGAAGGTGAGGGGGGTGGTGGTTGGTTGAGGTTGAGAAACTTTGAAAGCGCTCTCGATAATTACCCCCATCTTGATTCTCGAAAGGAGGAAATCGAGAATGGCTAATGGACCGGAGGACGGCCGAGAGGAAGAAGCGCTGCACATGATGATTATGATGATCGAGAGTGAGATCGAAGATTTTGTTTTTATTTTCGCTGCTTCTTCGGCGTTCTTGCGGCCGTTCTTCTTCGGCGTGGAATTTGGTAGCTTCCAAGATTGGCTTTGTGATGCTCACTTTCGGTTCTCAGGTGTTGGTACACACGCGCGTCGTAGTAGGCCTTGAAGTTTTGAGTCATGGTTCGATGTGTGCGTGCGAGTAGTAGAGTGGTTCATTAGATCTGACTTTTTTAGAGCGATACATTCCATCTAGATTTCTTGTTGTGCGTTGCGTTGCGTTGCTCGAAGGCGAGAAGGGAGCTGAAAAGGAATTACGAAAACCGAAAGAACAACTTGTATGTTATGTTTTTTTTTTCCTTTAGATTCTCCTCTTCTGGAAGAACCGGTTCTGGCTCCGGAGTGTATTAGAAACACGAACGCCACCTTTTGAGACTAGTGGTGCCCCCAAGAGTTATTTTTTTTAATTTAGAAGATCACGTCGTCGTCGTCGTCGTCGTCTTCGTTGCCATTGACAGAGAGCGTGGACAAGGTTTTGTTTTGATCATTAATTTTCTGCTGAGTGAATTTTAGGAGATTAGAAAAACGCGATACAACTAAGGGGACAAGCTACATAATATTTAGGTGCTAATTTGACAACTGTTTTTCTGAAACGATTGGATAGTTCGTACCGATGTTGAAGACGACTACTTGAAGAGAAGCTTCTTCAAGAAAAAGTAAAGACGCAGAGCAACCGAGGCTCCAATCTTATCACTAAGCAAACTTCTATCAACAATCGTGCAACTGCATACGTCAGGGTGCATCAGCGATTGCACAATATCTCACAGTGCGCTCACATGTGTGTTTCAGTCGAGTAATCCTCGTCGCCACATGTTCAGCAACTCCTTCAAACCGCTAATCCACGAATTCAGCAGCAATCCTCAGGAATCCGATGCAATCTCCCCCAACCGACACTTACACTGCCACTAATTGCACTTTTTTTTTCTCCAGCCGTATCTCCTTCTGTTATTCGACGTCCATTCAACGAGAGTGTAAAAATTGCACAATAGAATCTTCAATCTCGGAACTACTGAACTTGAAATGCAACCATCTATACATAAAACGAGCTTTTGCACCTCCAATTATAATACATCCACACTAAATGCAGGTCATTGTACCACATGCATCCACTACCTCAACAAACGGGCCACACTATTTTCAAACCGGAATGCACTTCTGGCGATTCGAGCTCTTCTTCGCCACCGCCTGCTTGCTCGTTGTACAAATGTATTCACAGGCGTGTTTCTCACTCTGTGCTGTGTGTTGGTTCACTGGTACACTTCTATCGTAGCAATCCTAGAGCGGCTCTGCAGTTCCCGGTCTAGGATGCACCACTTTCACCACTACTCCCACAATCTTCGTCGCTCTTCACACCAGTACAGCTGCCACTGTAAAACTGCCCACCGCCGGAAGTTTATCCTTCTTCCTGAGCCACCAGGGAAACAATAGTTTCCCCCACCCAAACTTATTCGCGGTTCACCACACTCGACCTTCTTAAAAATGCAAAATTCGCAATTTGTTTATATTGTTGTTTGTCCGAGACCCAGAGAAAAAAAAATCTCTCTATTGGTTTCACTCCACCCCCGCGCGCGCTCGCTAAAATTCACGACCGTCTCCCGACACACGCGGGATTCCTCTTCTTTTCATCCACAAAATCCGATTGTTGTGCTATTGTGTTGTGTCGCACACACTCGCGATATATATAAAAAAAAAAGCAACAGCAACACAACAAAATATTGTTGATGTGAGATGACTGATTTTCGTTTCACTCAGCGCGGAGCCGAACACACAGCAGTAGGTACGACGCGTGCAGCAGAGAGGAAGGGATGATTTTTTGTGTTGTACTTCTGTGTCTGAAAGACAGCACTTCTGTTGTTCTCTTTGCTCTTTACGAACGGGGAGGGCCACGACGACACGACTCGCAACTCTACCGCATGACGGACAAACATATACTAAAAGCGACGGCACCAAATCCGACATTCGACGGACGGCGACGGATTTCGACACCGCTGCCGAAGAAAGAGCACGAGCGAGCGAGCGGAGCGGATGCTCTCCCGTGAGAATGTCAAAGTATCTCGCGTGAGAGAGGGAGCGAATCATGTTTGCATGATTGTGTTGATACAAATTTTGTACATAGAAAACGCAATTTATTGCTGCTGCATCCCATCCCATCGTAATTGCGATGGAAGAGGTGGCGTACGGCGGCCAGAAGGCATGCGGGATAGGATGGATGTTTTTCCGAGAGTGATGGTGGTGAAGCTCTATAGAGTGCAGTGGAGATTCGATGAGCGACGGACGAGTGGAAAGGAATCACAGAGCCAACTACGCTGCTGCATAGAAGCACGATCAAAGCTGGCGTGGTGTGAGAGGTAGATTTGACTGTATTGCGTTGCTTCCGAGTGTGGCTTGCATTGCGGTGCGTGCATTTTAGGTTTTATTGGAGAATTTCAGATGAATTTAAAAAATAAAAATGCAACGCAATTGTTCAGATGGACGAATCTATCATCAATATTACCAGCTATCATAAGGAAAGGAAAGAAATCAAAAGGATATACTGATGGCATACATTGAAAATACTCCAGCAACTGCCAGATTACAGAAAATCCTTTCTAAAAATCATTCAAAAGGGCTGAGCACTCTTAAAAACGATGATGGTTCTTTTGATTCATCAGCTAATCAAACTTCAGAATTGATGATAAACATACATTTTCCATGTTCTGTCATCAGTTCAAGTGAAACAAATGCCTTGATGAAACCAAGACGGATGTTCAATTAACAATGAATGAAACGTCTGGATCAGATAGAGACAGGGGTAATGCTTGTGCTTTGGCCAGTGCAAATTTTATCGAAAGAAAAGTTGAATGGGCGCATTTAATAATGCATATTTTGAAGGTAAAAAGTTCTGAAGGTTTAAAGATTGTAATATTTTGAGTAAGAATAGTTTGGAGTTTTCTGTTAGCATGTGCAAAATTTTGTCACAATCTATCTAATGGGTACCAAGATGGCTTTCAAGCAAGAAGTGCTTCAACAAAAACATTATGGGCGTGGTTGTGGAAAATCTAGGCCCGTCCTACAGGTGGATCGAGAAACAGTTGGGAATTGACAGCTTGAGCGTGTTCCGTGTGTAAAATCGTTCAGAGACTCAAACAACGTAGCGGCGATCTGGCAGCGGCCAAATATATAAAGAAGAATGCCTCCAGAAGCACCTGCTCCGGTCCAACGAAAGTGACACTCTGTTTTGGCCGGATCTGGCATCGTGCCATTACGCAAAACCAGTGATGGTACAAATCCAACGATGCTGTTCTTGTGCCAATGGAGGCAAATCCACCAAACTCGCCAGAACTTCGCTCAATAGCAAGATTCTAGGCAATTATCAAGCACAAGCTAAGGGAAACAGGTTTTGTTTTCAAAAACAACAAGGATTTGAAGAAAGAGTGGATGAAAGTGTGTAAAAAAGATGCCGCAAGTGTTGCACAGAATTTGATGGGCAGCGTTAAGTCCAAGATGCGGGAATTCAGCCTAGGAGGGGAGGTTGAATACACAAACTCTAATATGTGTTTATTTATACCCTGAGAGTCTTATCCTAAACCGACTAAAAATAAAAATTTTTGGTGATCATTTTTGTCAGTTGCATGTTTTTCGAGTGAACATGTACACATTTATTCAAGCTGTAATTTCAATAGTATCAAATATTACGAAAAATGGGGGTTTTGGGTTTTTGTTCATTTTTCAGAAACTGGCAACTGATCGACTTAACCAGCAACTGACAAAATGTCAACATTCAAAGGAGATCTCTTTTTATATCATGTTTAACGTTAATTTTAGTTTTCGAAAAACGAGAATATGAAAACTATTCTCTAGCAGCACACTTGTTGCAAAACTGTTAATATTACTTAAATATGAAGTTATTGCAACCAATCATGGCAGTTTTGTGTTGCTTGGGCTATAAGTGTAAGGTAGGGTAAAAGAGACGTTGTTTTCTATAAATAAAACTCAAAATGAGGGGGAAAGTTTTCTCTCCTAGGCATTTGGGGACGTGAGCTGATGATTTGTTAGTACCATTTCAAAAAGCTACTGGTAGTACATGAGCACGATTAAGCGCAATTTTTTTTACCAGTTAACGTAAGGTAATTGTTCCTGCATTGCCTATCCTGCAAAGGGTAGCGTGGTAAAAGATTGTGTGCTTGCTTCGAAATACTACCTTACAATGCCTTCCGCACAATTTCAAACTACTTTTATACGATTTCCACAGCCTGCCGTGCTTTAACGGAAGTATCAATTTTTTCTCTTAACATCTTTGTTCTATCAAAACATGCTGGCCACTTCTGGAGCCTCATGGTGATGAGAAATTATTTTGTTCTTAAAAGAATCATGATAGATCGTTAATCCGCGTATGGGAGAATACAAAAATAACAATCATAATGCATTATACGTTGTTGAAAAACTAAGAAAATATAAACTAGAACTCAATTCAATCAATCGTACTACTAATACGCTCGTGAAAGTGTTTTTTTAAAGGGTTTAAAAAAAGTTAAGTGTTATAAGTAGACAAATATTTGTGTAATCTAGAATTTTCGCTTGAGTCAAGAAGCAAATTCAATTTATATTTGAAGTTCCTATAATTTTTCGTTTCATGAACAACAAATCACAATTTCCGAAGATTATACTGTACTGGCTAATTTTCCGTAATAAAAATGAACGATGAACGAAATCAAGATAAAAAAACAATAGTAAAAGCAAAAAAATTAATAAACATCAGAGGAATTATTTCTTAAATAATTTAGTAAAATCAATGTTTTTTAACAAACTTCTATGAATGGAATTTCCCGCAAGCCGTCCTTATATCAAATGTCTCATCTTGTGGGCATATAAATGTTCTGTTTACAGAGGACGACTTTTCAAAAGGTACCAATTAACCATGAGAGACAAATCTTCATCATAAGGCTGGTTTGTTACAGTCGGTAGAAGACCTGAACCCTAATTATCGAACTAATCAACACATGGGCCGGGACTAAAGGCTATACTATAGGAAGATGTATAGAGATTGTTAGTATTAGTAAATCCCAATGTTACCGGCTGCAATTGATACAAGACCCACTATGGTTCAGGAAACCACATAATCGTTCTTTTATATAATTAATTAAAATTAACTCCTGACGATAAAATTTCGGATTTCAATGTCATCTTCAATGCAGATTACTTAACTGCATTACTCTCTATACCTCTTACCCTCTGGACACAATCGCCCCCTCTTTACCCTTTTGGACAAAAGTAATGATCCTTCATTATTCACATCGACAAATTTCAACTGGAATGACTTACATGTTATTGGATATAGACATCAAACACTTACCTGAAATGAAAGAGAATCATAATTAATTATTTGAAAATCGTATTTGGTAAAGATAAAGCAAATTATACAAATATATACACATACAGCAATTCCATAGAAAAGAGATAAACGATCTCTCAGAATTTACTATATTGGTTATTTTGGGACTTATACAAAAGTATTTGCCTTGTGTTTTATCTTTCGTTATTTGCGTAAAGGTGGTCCAAAAAATTGACCTCTCTAAAATGCATTTTTACTCATAACTTTTGAACTACTGAGCCTATTCTATCAATCAGATACGCAAATGTCTGGTAGCTGAAAAACTTTTTTGGAGAAAATAAAACAAACTTTAAGTGCCTTTAAATTTGTTTTTCATGGTTTTAACTGTTTCGTGACCAGAGCATGTGTCCTCATCAATCTAAAATGATTTTTATAGCATAATTTAGCTTTTTGAGAGCTGTGGCCATAAAACACGCGCAATTTCCAAGACCAAGAACTTACGATCTCTAACACACATTAAAATGCAATGTAAAGATAATTGAAAACCGCTACACTCGTGTAAAACAAATTTCAGAAACCCGGTCCTATCATAGTTTAAGGCCAGGAGATATTATTAGGAGTTATATTATTTTTAAACGGTTTTCATTATTAGAAGAAAAAAAAATCATAAAGATTTCGACGTCGGACTCATCGTTAATATCTTAGTTTTTCTCCACAGATTTTCAAAATCTTTGAATCAATCGATCGCAAACATTTCTACGTATCGATTTTAGCATAGAGCATTGTTGAATTTGGTCAACATACTATTGAAAAATTCATAAATGTTAAGGCTTGTTTAACGAAGTACATTTATTAAAAGAATATTGCATTGCACAATTAAAATGGCTAACATTTAGTAGCGTACTTATACGTCAAAATTTCGAACAAACCAATAGGGCTGTATCTTGTAGTTTTTTTTAATATGTTATGTAAAAATATCAAATTCTTGGAATAAAATTATTTTCAGCTGTAGCGTCTTTTGTCTGCAAACCATCAAAACAAAGAAAAACAAATGTATTTGATATTTTCAAGTTGAAACTGATTTTTAAATACCGCTTTTTTTCCACCGTAGCAGCGAATAACCGTGGCGAAAAAATCACCGTGATGAGATTATTAAAATGCATCGCGTCGGTTGGTGCGCTCCCATAACACGGTGATTTTTTCGCCGTGATTATTCGCTGCTGCAGCAGAAAAAAACGCGGCAGTCTGTGCAATACTTTCATTTCAACTTTCATAAACTTCATTAAATAGGCTTTCATTTGCGCACTTTACCTTAGAAATCAGTTTCCTGGTTAAAAAATTTTGATTTTTTTAACGTCGTTTCTCCAAAATATTTAGAAATTTTGAATTTTAGAGCCCCTCTAACAATGACAGGGTGACCCTTGTTGAGAAATAAAAAATACGAGTTAGATATTATTTGATGAGGAACAAAACTACCAATGGTTATGAAATTTTGACGTAACTTTTAACGTAGGACTACGTTTCACTTTTCTATACCGGGTGTCATTTAAAAATTATGAAAAATGAGAGCGTTACGCAAAAGTGAGAGGTTTTTGAACGCTCATAACGCTCTTAACAGAATTACTTCATATACATACCATTTGATCAGGAAAGCAGACAAATGTTTTTGTTTAAATTTTCAACTAAGTGCGATTAGTATAAGTAGCTCAACATTGTACTTAAAAATGACCTACTTTACTTTTGTTCCCATACAAATCTGCATAAAAACAGGTTGAAAATATGGTTTTCCCTTTTTGAAACCTCAAAACTGGGCGACAAATGGTTCAAACTATCTTCTTCGTTAGGTTTCATTCCATGTTTTTTTTAATTTACTCATAGACCCCCCCCCCCCCCCCTTCCAGGTGCAAATTTATTTTGAATAGTTGTCGGTGTCTGGTTTTATAACTAAAATCCATCTTCTTTTATGAAATTCGCTTCTTACTGCAGTCTTGTGCCTCTCTTCTTTGTAAGAAATACTATCAATGCCAGTATAAAGCACACAATTCGAACAAAAACGATTTCATTGTAATATTCAAGTCCGTTTGAGCGGCATTTATTACTAAGTCCGAACTGAAAACTTAAGCAATGGTTCAGTATGTAGATAATTTCACAAACCAACGCGGTCCTACGTTAATTTTGCAGTTCTTTCGCAATTAGCTTATAGATTACTCTCAACATAGTGTTCTAAATGCACTTACACAGATATTAATTGAGAGTTTTCGATGCCAGGTTCCATTTTTGCATTAGTATGATTTTGTGCAAGTACAATCATACCCTCTCAAGTAGCACACTATGATAATAATTAGTTGTAGTAACTTGATTATGGCTTAGCAAGTCATATTTTTGTTATCTCAACCGAATGGCAACAAGTGTGCTACTAGGGCTATGCCCAAGGAGCCGAGAAATTTTGCGTTACGAAAAATTCCTAGACCAGACCGGGAATCAATCCCGAAATCTTCAGCATAGTTTTGCTTTGTAGCCGCGCCGTTCCAGTTATATCCCTGATACAACCCACCTCTAATTTTTCTCTAGAATTGCTGTAAATGTATAGGCAGTGATATTGTCTTCGATTAACAACAGTTGTTTATGACGAAACATAACCAAAATTTTACCGGAAACAGTTATTAACCAAAAGTATACGAAAAGATTATTTTTTAAACATTACATTTGCTAATAAAAATAAAGATTTTAACAAATGAAGAACAACTTCATATAAGGCATTTGCTTTCTTAATTTTTTGTGTTTGAGATGTAAACGTCGCTGTAATGAACTGAAAGTGAGTCAAAATAAATGAGCGAGAAAAATACAACTCCCAAGGATAATCCGTCTGGAAGGGAATGGACAGTCGTTTTTCCATAGAAAGTTACGGTTTTCCACCCATATCAATGAAACCCAGGTAATGCAATTAGGCATCCATTTGTAGCATTTTTATATGATAGCTCACATTGGTATAGAAAGTCTATATAATGTTCATTAATTGTCAATTTGAAGAACTATTTATGAAATAAATTGTTTTTTTTTAACTTATCGGCACAAAAACTTAGAAAAAAAAATTCGGTATTTATCGGTATTCCCGATAAAAAAAAATCCATCCGGATTTAAAAACGAGGTGGATCATATTAGGGATATAACCGAGAGCTTCACGTAGAACTGCATTGGTGTATAGTAATAATGGTTTAATCTATTTTGAACATATCAAACACATAGGGTGGTAGATATCATTTTTTTTATTATGCTTTGACCCGTCCCTTATAAAGTTTTGTACAAACTGCACATTAGTTACAAGGGGCCGAAACCGTGAAGCCACCCCCCCCCCCCCCCTCTACAGGTCCAGCTGGTATTCGTCTGTTTGTCATCTCTTCAGTCATCCTATATGCAGCTTAAAGCTGACCATGTACCATGCATTCAATGACAAAAATATATTTTGACAATGATGTTTTTTCAACTGACAAACGTAAACAATGGCTCTTTCAGTAAATATCTCGTGACACAAAGTTTACTTATGTTAGTCGCCAATTCTATCAGATAGGTGGATTCTTTCTCTCCAAATGAAGTGCTTAAATTAGATAAGACTGGGTACTTTAAGTATACTAAGGAATGTTGCGAAGGCTTTTTTTCTTATTTCCGACATTTTGCAGAGTCGAGTGAATTGCCCCGAAATCCGAGGTCAAATAAATTTCAAACATTTCTTCGCCGACCTAGAGCCTTGCGGAACAATCACCTGCTCCAACCAATACATAAACGCACTAATTACAGACAAAACAGCGCCATTACCCAAGTAACATTTTTCATTAAATAAACGCTTCATTGGCAATACGTATACAACTTTAAACTGAGTAATGGTTAAGTAGTGGTTGCATAAGCACCCAGCCAATATTTTCACAAGCAAATCTGGCGAATCTACCCAGCTTCATGAAAATGAAAAAAACTGTCAAGCAGAATATGTAATCGGTTTATAGCCTAGGAAGCTTTTATCCAAAAATTATACAACTTATTACGTAACTGTTCTCAAAGACAGTACTTTTGTAACGCATATTCAGCATATTTATTTGTTTATCGCAATTTCTATTTTTAGAACAGCGGCAAACAGCTTTTTATTGCTTGTCTTAACACGTTGATATAAACGCTTAAACATAGTCACTATACAGCAATCGAAAAAATATGATGTCAAACACTGTTTACAATACTCGTGGACGGTAATTAAGGCAAAGGTGCTGTTTTATCATTGTAATGCGTAATTAACATTCTAATTTAACTATATGTGAACATGGTATTTTAATGTTTATATATAGTATATATTTATACATCACTTACCCGTGTACTTACCAGATTCGAACTCTGTACCTTCACCATAAGAACGGTGATTGTATCCTCAGATCCATATCAGCTGTGAGGAATTCCAGTACCCGTATTCAAAGTGTTCCATATTTTAGTTCTAATAATGCTGAACAACAGTAATTGCTGAAGCTCTTTACGAACAGGTTCATGCTGTTTTGAAAATCAGTGTTACCGAGATTATTATAATCTAAACATGATCACCATCCAATTTTTTTTTTATATCTGTGCCGCACTCGAATTCATTTGTTACAATTTTTTTTAAACTTCAATTTCCTGTGATTAAAAAATATTCACTAAGACCGGGAATTGAACACCTGATCTTCTGCTCAGTGGAATTTATATTGTTATATTGTTATTTGAAAGCAATTTTCGGCAGCACAGTCAATTACGCGAATCTCCGAATATAGCTTCATACTTTCTCAGATTTCGTTTTCAATAGTAAGTACTGCGCTTTTCTGCTCTGCTCGATAAAATGGACGGTATTCCTTTCATTTTGTTTGACAGCTCAGACTCAACTCAAGAGCTCAATCTCAAGAACTCTATATAAATAACTGCATATATGCTGCATACTCTGTGCCGCAACTACAGTCAGAAAATTATCCCTACGATCGGAACTATGAACCACAAAGCCATAAGAGATAAAAATATTGTTGCATTGGTCGATAAAAGCATGCCTCTTCTACACTTTCAATTTACATCACTTATCAAGCGTGTATAGTCTCATGGGATTGTGGCTCGGCTCTGGATGCCGAGGTTCATGGTTCGCATCCCGATTGCACCTTTTTTTTTCATGTGAGGAAAATATTCATACGATCGTAAAATGATTTGTTTCTGTTGACAAATTTCCATACGGTATTCGAATAAAATCTTCTTGATTTGTTCGCTCAGTGTACTTATACAACATTTTATACAGCTATTATCACTAAGCTGTATAGCGGCTAAGGTATTTCTAATATAAAGGCTTTTGAAAAGCTATTACAAAGCCAACAAATAAAACTGTGTAAGAGAACACAAAATGATAATTTAAGAGCTTATCCGACTAATTTTTTAGCTACATAAACAAGCTGTGTTAATGCAGACAAACATTGTTCGCATAAGAGCTTTCTTTTCAATGTATGCAACCTTAAGCTAAATGTTGTGTTAAAGCTGTGTTACATTACGCATAAGTACTGTATCGATTTTTTAATTCTGCTTATAGCTTATTCAGCTTCACTTGCTTTTATACAATTATAAAACAGCTTATAAGTTCTTAACTTCGGCTTAGGCAACTAAAAATGTTAGTTGGGTACTGGCCTACAAAGGATTTTTAATCGGGTTGCAACGGAATTTGATTTTAACATTTTACGTGATACGCTCCGGACTAGATTTTTTAATGTGTTTAGATAAGCTATTAATGTGTTATTTTTATTTCCATGTTATTTGTGAGATCGACATCACATCATTGGGACATATTAGCCTGTTGTTGTACAATATTAAAAAAAAAATAGGGGTTTTCAGTTCGGCCGTAATAGAAAACCTCTGTCGAATTTACCACTCTCGACTGAATGCCCCGAACAATCCAAACCATTTTTTTTAATAATGGTTTTTTAGCATAAATGACGAACATTGCACTTAAACAAAAACTCTTTTATTGTTAAATTTTATTGTTGTTATTCCCCATAAGGAACTGTGGATATAATATGCGGCAGAAATTAATTTTTGTTTCCTGTTAATTCAGACAGCAGGACACCAGCATGGGCTATATTTACTACGGTAGTTAATTAAACTCCTCGTCGCTACGAAGGTCTGACTGTAAGATACTTGGGATGATTCTAGTAATCTAATTGTCACAAGTTTCGTTCTCCACTGAGAGGTTTCCGGTTGCAGTATGGCTTCAGAAGCAAACACCGCTCGCGCGGATGACGCCGCGTGTCGATTTTTACGACCCATTGCCACGTTTTCGAGGACCCAGAAAGGGCAAACTATATTTTTAACCTGTTCCTGTGTAGATTTATCCGAAAGCAAAAGCAGACCATTTTTAAGTAAAAAATTTAACTATTTATACTGATAGTACTTAGTTAAAGTTATATACAAAAAAAAATATGGTTTATCTGATCAAATGGTGTATAAATGAAGTAATTCTGTTCAGTCGAACGAGAGTTATTAGAGTTGAAACGACTCCCGTATAGAAGAACGAAACGTAGTCCTACGTTAAAATAAAATTTAATCCATAATGGCTATTATAAGAATAAAACAAGTTCTAATGAGCATGATTTATTCTGTTGTATTTGTATAACCTTTTGGCTCCAATAAAATAACCTTATAATAATTGGGAACGTAGCATAGCTGGAACCTCAACTAAGAAAATTCATTTATGACTGATTCCACGCCAAATCGGTCGGTCACCAAACTCAACTATCTTCGATTTTGATGAAACTTGGTACACGTCTTCGGTATGTTGAAAAAAAAAATCCACTGGTGTTAAGATTATTTGGATTCAAGAGTAACTTTTGAGATGGGTGTATGTTTTTTTTCCAACATTTACCTTGAAAAATCGTAGTTCAAAAACCATTACATTTAGAGAAAAACTTTATATGGGGGAGTTGTAGAGAACTAAAAAGGCTTTGTAAAAAAAATGTACACTGAAAAAAAAATTTTTTTTCATAAAGAAAAATCGAAAATAAATACTAAAAATCAAATATAAAAAAACATATTTTTAATATTTTTCAAATTTGTTTTGTGGAAATTTGAGGAAAAAAGACACGTTTTTGAAAAAAACTCTAGGATGGACGCTCTTATAATAAAAAGTTTTTCGAAGAGCGAACTTTGGTGCATATTTCAAATTTTGGTTATTCATTGTTATAAATGAAAATTAATTATACAATATGATTTTGGAGATCATTAAAAACAATAATGATCATTATGATAAATCACCTGAACGCAACCGTTTTCGAGATTTTTCGGATTTTATTTCAATAGAATGAAAAAACCTCAGAAAATTCGCTCTTTTCGTAAGTTAATCGAGATTTCCACCAGAAATGATAAATTTTCCAAGATCTTCATATTATAACGTTCACATTACTCTAATGTCCTCTTTTCTTTTGATATCAGGATGATAAGAAGACTCATTTGAAAAGAACAAGATAAATAGCACTATTGTTTTAATATTGCAATCAATATATTTATAATTGTTTTATGGCTGTATCGGTCGGGCCGCTCAGAGAATGAAGGGAGCGAATTTGCTAAAGCGATGAAAGTAACAGCGAGATAGATGTCGCAGGGGCGACAAGTGTGAAATGGACAGATGATGAAATTATGCGGAGGGTCATATAGAAGAAGCATATTAATCGAACTGCTGACTATTTTGCCAAGCTCCAACGATGTTAGAGGTCGGGTGTAGTGTGTGAAAACTACACTCCGAACAGTTCGGTGATGTAGCGATGAAAGTAACACATATTGTTTAAGGTAGGTAGACAAATAGCAGCTATAACGTATGTCAGGTATATCTTCTCATAAAAAAACAGCTAATGTACGCTGCCTGTAAACTACCAGAGATGTTTTATACCTGCATTTCCAAAGGTACCACAGCCAATATATATGCTCATACATAGTCGCATTCATCAGTAAAATCTATCTGAGTGAACTGAAAATGGAGTTTAACATGAAGAAGTGTTGTATGCCGTTTCCCACTAAACGGTGCTCAAAAAACCTTCGTAAATTAACCGAACAAAATGTCAAAAAACTCAAGTTTATGGGCAAAACACATTTGGACACTTCTTTGATGATTTGTGATAATTGTCGTTTGCATTTAAATAGAACGGAACAATCCCATGCTGCAATTTCGGAGCCTAGTGAGAAACCATCAATTACTAACATTATGGATCCACAACCATCTACATCACGGCAAGTAGACTTGTATGGTCTCGAGGAAACGCCATCGGCAATATCATTAATGTCAGTGCCATCTGATAGCAGTGTGCAAGATTATTCAAGGCGCCATAATATTGAGCTATTTAACAAGGGCGTAGCTGGAATCAACGTTTCGCCAATATCGGCTAAAAAGTTCCTGAACGTAAATTATGCCCGCAAAAAGTTCAAAGATGTTTCAAACGGCATTCGGACACACATATTTGGGGATCAAGCGGAGGAGGATGACCTGGAACAATTGAAAGTGAAAGCAGCCGAATATGACGAAATAATCGCGCAGCTAAAGGACCGGTATGCTGATCCAGAAACTTCGAGGGACGATCAAGTAAGGATACTTTCGGTTTTACCACAATCTTGGACAAATCAAAGAGTAATGGCAGAATTTGGAATAACAAACAAGTACATCGTATCACAAGCTAAATTCCTTGCAAAGCACGAAGGTGTTTTAGCTGCCCTAACGAAAGCTGGGACACGGTCTGAACCCGGAAATAAAAAACCAAATTTTGCAATTTTACGACAGTGATGAGATTACACGAGCAACCCCTGGTATGAACGACTACGTTTCAGTGAGGAGTGAAGGTAAGAGGGTTCATATTCAAAAGCGCCTTTTAGTTTGTTCATTAAGAGAAGCTTTCATTAAATTTCAAGAGATGCATCAAAATGCTGTTGGGTTTAGCTCTTTTGCAGCACTAAGACCAAAGCATTGCAAATTACTTGGCAGCACAGGTTCTCATAACATTTGTGTTTGCACCATTCATGAGAACATTAACTTGATGCTTCATGGTCTTAGAAAATATTCATTCGAGAATGATTATAAATTGTGTTTTGAAGAAATATTATGTAGCTCATCAACTAGAACTAAAAAATGTTACCTCCGTGAATGCGAACGATGTCCAGGCTTTTCAGATTTTGAGAGTAGTTTAACAGACAAATTAGAAAAACGTGGTTTAGTTGAAATATCTTTTGAGCAATGGATTTCAACTGATAGATGTAGTTTAGAGACACTTGTTAAACCAATTGATGAATTTATTGCTTATTTTTTGTGAAAAGTTGGAACAATTAGTATCCCACGATTTTGTCAAATCTCAGCAGTCTAGTTTCTTGAGAGATTATAAAAGTTGTCTTAAAGACGGCGAAGTAATAATAATTTGTGATTTTTCTGAAAATTATTCATTTGTTTTTCAAGATGCTGTTCAAAGTAGTTATTGGAGTAATGAGCAAGCCACTATTCACCCTTTTGTCATTTATTACACGGAATCTGGAATACTTAAAAATATCAGTTTCATTGTTATCTCAGAAGTGTTGAAACATGATACGATTGCGGTGCAGGTGTTTATTTCAAAACTAATAAGCTTTTGCAAACAAAAATTAAAGTAAAGAAAGCTACGTTTATGTCTGACGGGGCAGCATCCCAATATAAAAATAGGAAGAACTTTGCAAGCCTTTGTAAGTTTAAAAAGAAATACAATATTGATGCTGAATGGCATTTTTTCGCAACATCCCACGGTAAGGGACCTTGCGATGCAATTGGTGGTACATTAAAACGAATGGCAAGATATGCAAGCCTTGCTGTACAACATGAACACCCTATAAAAAGTGCATTAGAGTTATTCGAATGGGCGAACCAAAAAAGTGATGATTGTTTAACAAAAATGTCGTTTTGTTATGTATCACATGAAGAGTATGAACAGGGGGTAGCAGAATGGAATGAAATTTACCGACAGACTAAAACGATTGCAGGTACACAAAAGTACCACTCACTCGTTCCAATTTCAGAAAACGAAGTTTTTGTAAAACTGTTTTCGAATGACGAAGAAGGCAGGATTCATAATATATATAAAAGCAATCAATAGTTTATATAATGTTTATGTAATATTATCAATGACCGAGACTAATAAATGGTATATATAAATATAAATCCAACCATAATTCATTATTTTTGTCTTATAACTTTAAGTGAAGCTTTTCAATCGACGAGCTGTTAAGAGTAAGTAAGAGGCACATACATGTGTTTTAAAAAGGCTAAAAACACAAGAGAAACAATCGTTAGCTATTGTTGTTTTAATATCACGAGTAATTTATGAAAAGGGCGTATTTTTTGAGGTTTTGAAATTTTATTGAAAGAAAATCAGAAATATCTTGAAAACGGTTGCGTTTACGTGGTTTATCATTATGATCATTATTGTTTGTAATGATCTCCAAAACCATATTGTAACATCAAAATTTATTTATAAGAATGAATAACCAAAATTTGAAATATACACCAAAGTTCGCTATTTGAAAAACTTTTTTATTATAAGAGCGTACATCCTAGAGTTTTTTTAAAACGTGTCTTTTTTTCCTCAAATTTCCATACAACAAATTAAAAAAATATTGAAAATATGTTTTTTAGATATTTTATTTTTAGTAATTATTTTTGATTTTTCTTGATGAAAAAAATATTTTTTTCTGTGTATATTTTTTAAGAAAGGCTTTTAGTTCCCTACAATTCCCTTATATAAAGTTTTTCTCTAAATGTAATGGTTTTTGAACTACGATTTTTCAAGTAAAATGTTGGAAAAACACATACGCCCATCTCAAAAGTTACTCTTGAACCCAAATTATCTTAACACCAGTGGAATTTTTTTTTTCCAACGTACCGAACTCATGTGCCAAGTTTCATCCAAATCAATGATGATCGGGTATGATTTTTGGGATTTCCGGCACATTCTGGATGGAATCCCTCTTATGATTAATTATACCATCCACATTGTTCTATTTTTATACTATCCACCATGGATTGAATTCCATGGAACCATGGAAAGCTTTTTCGCAAGAATATCCCAACTCGACATACCGTTAACCTTTACTACAAAAGATCCACCGCACGATCGCTCTAGTGCTTCCACAACACCCCCTTCCAACACAACCAGCGTTCATATCGATGGCAGCAGCACCCAAATTTATCCATCGCTCCGTCGCGTTCGCTCTCTCCTCAACCACCATCAGTGTTGCTTCTCTTTGTCCAATTCTCACACCCCATCGCAAGGCTCGCATCAGGCACCAACACCAACTCAATCTAGTGTGCCTCTCCGCAGCCGCCATGACGTGAGTCCGATCCTACATTCATGTTTTCTGTACGACGGAATCCGTCTGCGTGTCGGCTCGGCTCGGTCGCAGCAGTCGTCGTCGTTTTCAATTTCAATATCAAGGTACTGAACCTGCCCCAGGTTTCCGCTCTCTCTCTGTTTTGTACATAGCAAAAAAAAACTAACACCACATCGTCAAGCGTAGAGCAACCATGTGTGTGGTGGAGGTTCGGTATATAGAAGCTTTGATCCACTGTTGGCGTATAGTCGAATCAAAATGCTCGCGGCGCAGTTTTTTCTTCTTCTAGCTTTCATTCAACGCGACAACAAAACTGCACTTTTTTTTATAATCAGAAAACATCCCAGTCTCCGTTCGCTCTTTCTCTTTGACTGTCCGATCGAAAGTTGTAGGTAGGTAGGTTGAGAGCGCATCGGGCCAGGCATAGAATCAGCAGCGATTGTCACCAAGACGCGGCGGCAGTAGGTTGGCCTTTGGCAAATGCGTTTCACTCTCTTTCTCCGGTTGTTATGATGTAATATGCACAAGACAAGATGTTGCGTGAAAGTTGCGTAGTAGAAATTCAGTTCTTATTTTTTTTAAATCGATCACAATCTACGACTTGTAGGTTAGTTTGGTTGAGATTGAGAGGTAGCAATGGGAGATTTTTGAATTCTGGGTGGTTGTTGAACTGTTGAGTAGAAGTTGCATATGATGGCAGGCGCTGGGCAGGAGGGGGAAGACACAGAAAAATAGTAAAAGCAACGCCGCTCGGAGATCTATAAATATAAGTCCGCACACATGAATGTATGCCACTGTCACGAAGGCGAGTGTGGAGGATGTCTTTCTAGAAGCATGAGAGCGAGAATTCCCGCTTCTACTCCTCCGTAAAAAGGGAAAGGTTAGGGCGCGCAGAGAAGGTGGTTGATGAACTACTACGATGTATAATGCAACCGCCCCGAATGGAATGATTAGCTCAGGAGACACATAAGGAGACTACTTTTTTCGCTCATCCCATTGCTAATGGGGAGTACATAATAACCGTGGAAGAGCACAAACGTATATATTGGTATTTGAAAAAAAAGGGAAAAAAAGAGTTCTAACTTTGTGGCAGAATAATAACTAAAACGACACGGGAAAACTTGTTTCGGTGCAACAACTGCAGAAAAAAAAAAAGTTGCTACATGTGCAATTTTCCGTTGCTTGCAGTTTTGCAAACAAGACGGAGCTGCAGGAGCAGGCGGCAACGAAGGCGATAACAAGTTGTGACTAGAAACACACAAACACACATCTAAACGGTTCAATTTCATAATTTTTCTCGGTGCAGCAGGCAGGCAGGGACGGCGGCAAGTCAGAGTGGAAACAGCAACAGAGGAATGCAGAACCAGTTTGTGTATGTGTGTGCATGTGTGTGTGTATGTCTTGAATGGATGAATATTCGCTCTAAACTGCATGAGTGCCAAAGTGCAGCAGCAAACGGCCGACCAGTGGCAGAGCAGTTCGAGGCAGCAACGTTAGAACCGATGAGGAAGTTGGGAAATTGGATAAAAATCGGAGACGTGAAATGAATTCTAAGCTCGGGACGACCCCGAGAAAGCAAAGGGAAAAAAGGTTGGTGCGATTGTTCGAGACAATTCAATCGAAACGAAGAGCACTTTTCGATGCAGTGTGGCGATTTGATGGATTTCTTGTTGAGTTGGGGTAGGATAGGATAGGATCTGGGTTTCCACTTCTAATCAGATGCCATGTACCTGTGGCACCATTGGATGGTTTCTGCGGATCAAGGGGCAATACGACATGTTTGTTTGTTTGTTTGTTTGTTTGTTGAAGAACCTATTGAGGAACAATCCGATTGAAGATGCTGGTAACTTTTAATTCCGCCCCTCCCAATTGAGAGCAGGCACCTTTCACACTGCTTCAAATTTTAGCATATCCCGTTGCAACTCTCTTTGAGAGGCAGCAAGTGCTTCAATCTGCTTTTGGGAGATGCGTACACGCTTAGTGGATAGAGTGATTGATGATTTTTTGGCGTGCCAGTTGTGGTCCCAACAAACATCAATGCTGAATCGAGCGGTTCCACGCCAAATCAGTAAATGACAAAACTTAAGTATTTTAGAATTTGCCGAAACTTTGCAAACGTGTTCGGAATACCAGTATAAGTGTTTTGGAATGAGAAACGGTGGTTTTGGTACGAGAGTAATATTTGAGATGGGCCTATGTGTTTTTGATAGAATAATTTTAGGAAAACAGTGACTCGGAAATCGTTCGTTTGAGAGAAAAAGTGCCAGAGAAGAAATGGTAGAGAATCAAAATGTCCGTGAAAATAAATACACACTGAAAAAAAACTATTTTTACATGAACGATCATAATTGAAACTTAAAATTCTAATTCTCGAAATACAATTTTTTTTTAATTTGGATGGTAAAATTTGGACGGAAAAGCTATTGTCTTAGAGGCAAGAAAAACATGGACAACATTATTTTTTTAATAACTTGTCCTTGTACGGGAGATTTCCATAAAACTTATTTAAGTTTATCAAATGTACTTTTCAATGCCGACATACCCAGGTATCCAATAAGCATTAGCATATGCAGTAAATCAATCCTCAATCTGCATTTCAGATGCTACAAGCTTTATATTAGCATTGTATCAGCATCTTGAATGCTATCTGTTGTAAAGTTGGATTTCAAATGCTATTTAAATGCTTGTAGCCTTTAATAAGCATTTCGAATGCAAAATAGCATTAATGAAGCATTATCATAGCATTACAGTAAAGCAGCCATATATTGGGCCAAAAGTGGCATTTATGTTGCATTTAAGGTGCCTTAAATGCTTGATAGGCTGCCGTAAATACGCTTTGGAACTGCTTATTGGTTACCTGGGTATGATTCTACATCAAATTTCTAATCGAAATATTTATGTTTTCAATCTCCCTATATGAAACCGTTTTCGAGATATTTTGAATTTCATTTCATGACTGGATAAAAACTTAAGAAACACGCCCTTTTCATAAGTTATTAGAGATGTTCCATCACCAAAACTATTTTTTGTTTCAACAAACATGGAATTTCCAAAAACTTTTTTTCTTTTTTTAAGGTTGATTCTTAAATAATTGTAGAGACTTCAAAAACTTGGATTATTTTGAGAAGTTGAAAAAAATCTTTCAGATTGAAGGTTGAGGTTGAAAGTTTGAAATTTTCAACTTCGACAATATGAGGATTTTTTTTAAAGATTGTAGTATAGTTGGATATTTTTTTTAAAGAATTTCTGGGCTTCGAGAAATTGACGCATTTCTAGTCAGTAGAATTTCGATAAACTCTAGAAAATTCCCAAATTGTTTAAGAAGTTTTTTAGGTGGATTTTGAGAACTCAAAAACAATGGAGAGTATCGAAAAGTTAGATTGATTCTTAAATAATCGTAGGGACTCCCAAAAGGTGGATTATTTGTAGGAATTTTCTGATGTTTTTAGGGACCTCGAACTTCTTAAAACATTTAAGAGAATAGAGAAGGTGGGCAGTTTTTAGTTTTTTTGGAATTGGAAAAGTTGAAAAATTACTCAAAAAGGTTTAATGGACTTCAAGCGTTGAAGAAATTCCAAGAAATCGGAGAAAACTCAAAAAAAAATTATGTAATTTCTTTGTAGATTTTAAGGACTTCAAAAAATTGTAGAGTGTCGAAAAGTTTCGAAAAGTTTAAATGATTCTAAAATAACTGTAGACACTTTGAAAAGTTGCATTTTTTTTATGTTTGAAGAAATTCTTCATTGTTCTTAGAAACTTCAAAAAGTTGTTGAAACCTTTATCATAAACCTTAACAAACGTTAACCTTAAACTTCTAGGGTATTCGAATTTCATAAAAAAAATTTAGAAATAGAGATGTTTGGTAAATTTTAATATAATTTCATGGAATTCAAGAAATTCAAGAAGAAAACAAATCTAAAAATTGGCTCAAGCAACTCCAAAAGATAATGGAATTTCGAGAAATTGAAGGATATTGCCGAAAAAATGTAGGGGGATTTTCGGAAAAAATATCTGTAAATTTTAAGGACTCAAACTGGTGGAGTATCGCAAAGTTAGTTTGATTCTTGAAACATTTTATGAACTTTGAAAAGTTGAATTCTTTTGAGAAGCTTAGGAAATAATTAGAAGACTTCAGAGACTTCAAAAAATTGGGGAATTCTTAGGTTATGACAGGCTTTGCTAAGTTGGAGAATTTCTTAAAGATTGAAGAACTTAAGGAACTGCAGGAAATTGGAAAAATTCTTAAATATTTTCAGGGGCTTCAAGAAAACAACACATTTGCTAAAAAAGCCTTCAAGCACTTCAAGACTTAGTAGACTTAATAGGACTTCAAGACTTAGTAGCTTATTGGTTACCTGGGTATGATTCTACATCAAATTTCTAATCGAAATATTTATGTTTTCAATCTCCCTATATGAAACCGTTTTCGAGATATTTTGAATTTCATTTCATGACTGGATAAAAACTTAAGAAACACGCCCTTTTCATAAGTTATTAGAGATGGTCCATCACCAAAACTATTTTTTGTTTCAACAAACATGGAATTTCCAAAAACTTTTTTCCTTCTTTTTAATTTTTTTTTCTTCCGAGAATTTCAGCGAAGTTCAACCGAGAACTTCAACGAAATTATAATAACTTCTGAGAACTTTGGGGAAGTTCTTACAAGAACATTAGCAAATTTTTTCTAAGAACTTTATAGAAGTTCTGTCGAAAATAAAAGAGAGGTTTATTCAACGAAGATCTTTTAAAAACTTCAGGGAAGCTCTTCCGAGAATTTTATGTAAGCTTTGTAGTGCGCTTTAGAGAAGATGTTTACAGAACTTCAGGGAAGGTCACCTGAGAACGTAAGCAGAACTTGAGTAAGTTCTTCCATGAACTTGAGTGAAGTTCTTCTGAAAACTTCTGAGAAGCTCCTCCAAGAATTTAACCTTCCTAATGCATTGGGAAAAAGTAACACATAGTTCATTCAGGGTCAAAAATGACCCAAGGCTTTGCTTCGCTCCCAAATATTTATTTTTGAACCGGTTCTTGATATCTTGGTCTCAAATGAAATGTATGAATTCTTAGAACGACATGCTGACCTGTTTTGTTTTTTAATTGACCATGCATGAGCATCATAGGCACCCAGAACCTGTTCCGGTATGCATCAGAAGTGGACAATTTTGGAATCTCAAGTATTTGTACCGTTCGACGGTTCAAAATTCACGATTTTGAACACCGATCTTCAAAAACATCCTGCCATAGTTCAACCAGATATTGGCCACATCCGGATACTCTGGTACTGGTTCCAGTAGGGTCCAAATTGGAAAATTTTGAAAACTCACCTATTTGTACCGCTCGACGGTTCAAAGTTCATGGGTTTGAATACTGCTATCCAAACCTTCAGGGAAGTTCTCACTAACATTTTATTAAAATTCTTCCGTGAAATTCGAGGAAGTTCTGCCGGGAACTTCAAGAAAGTTCTGCTGAAAACTACAAAGAATGAAGTTCTTCCAAGAACTTCATGGAAGTTCTTCATAAGAACTTCAAGGAAAGTTCTTCCAAGAGCTTCAAGGAAGTTCTTCCAAGAACTTCAGGAAGTTCTTCCAAAAACTTCAGGGAAGTTCTTCCAAGAACTTTAAGGAAGTTCATCCAAGAACTTCATGAATGTTCTTCCAAGAACTTCAGGAAAGTTCTTCCACAGAACTTCAGAGAAGTTCTTCGAAGAACATCAGGAAAGTTCTTCCGAGAACTTCAATTAAAGTTCTTCGAGCTTCAGACCTTCCAAGAACTTCAAGGAAGTTATTCCAAGAACTTCAGAAAGTTCTTCACGTGAACTTCAGAGAAAGTTTTTCCAAGAACTTCAAGGAAGTTCTTCCAAAATCTTCAGGGAAGTTCTTCCAAGAACCTTCAGGGAAGTTCTTCGAAGAACTTCAGGGAAGTTCTTCCAAGAACTTCATGGACGATTCTTCCAGAACTTAATGGAAGTTCATCCACGAACTTCGAGAAGTTCTTCCAAGAACATCAGGAAAGCTCTTTCAGAATTTAATTGAAGTTCTTCGGCGAACTTCTAAAATTTCAGGAAATTCTTCCAAGAACTTCAGGAAGTTTTTCCGAGAAGTTCCAGTTAGAAGTTCTTCGGCAATCTTGGGACGTTCTTCCAAGAACTTAAGTGAAGTTTTTCGGAGAATTCCAGTGCAATTCTTTTGAGGACTTAAGGGAACATCTTTCACAAAATTTCAGGGCAGAAGATTAGGAAAGTTCATCCGAGAATTTCAGGGAAGTTCTTACTGAAATTTCAATGAAATTCTTCCGTGAAATTCGGGTAAGTTCTGCCGAGAAGTTCAAGAATGTTCTTAGAACCTCAATGAACTTCTCCCGAGTACTTCAGGGAAGTTCTTTCGTGAACGTCAGAGAAGTTCTTCCAAAAACTTCAGCGAAGTTCCTCCAAGAACTTCAGGAAAGTACTTCCGAGAACGTCAGGGAAATTCTTTCAAGAACTTCAGAGAAGTTCTTCCAAGAACTTCAAGCAAGTTCTTTCAAGAACGTCAGGAGAGTTCTTCCAAGAACTTAAGAAACGTTCATCCACGAACTTTAGAGAAGTTCTTCCAAGAACTTCAGGGAAGTTCTTCCAAGAATTTAATTGGAGTTCTTCGGCGATCTTCCAAGAACTTCAGGGAAATTCTTCCAAGAAACTCATTCCGAGAACTTCTAAAATTACTTACTAATATTTCAATGAAATTCTTCCGGGAACTTCAGGGATGTTCTTCCGAGAAGCTCAGGGATGTTCTTCCGAGAACATTAGGAAATCTCTCCAGAGAACTTTCGGGGTTAATTTTTAGGAGAAACTTCCCTGAGTTTTAAGAAGTCACTTCCCTGAATTCCTCTGAAGAACTTCGCTAAAGTTCTCTGAAAAAAATAGTGCTCCTTTTGTTTGCAGTCAAACTATGTCAGCGAAATCAGTTGTTTTGCATAAGCCACCGAGCAGTACAAAACCTCCGTTTGAAGGTATGTTTTCACTACCGCTTCTACTCCGGGACATAGAAATCCGCAATCGTGGGACAAATCGTGAGTTCGACGGTTCTGGTTGACCGGAAAATCTTGTTCAGTAGAAGCTCAAGTGCAAAAGTAGCGCAATCCTTCCCTACCTTGGGCCAAGTGATGGTGAATTATTTTGGGAAGACAAGGTGGCAACTAAAATTTTGGATTTCTTTCGAAGCCCCTACGCTCAAAAACAAACTAGCTTAGAGAAAAATAAGAGTGTGTATGTTTTCTCTCTCCCTCTCTCTCTCTCTCTCTCTCTCTCTCTCTATCTCTATCTCTATCTCTATCTCTATCTCTATCTCTATCTCTATCTCTATCTATATCTCTATCTCTATCTCTATCTCTATTTCTAACTCTATCTCTATCTCTATCTCTCTTTCTATCTCTATATCTATCCCTAACTCTACCTCCATCTCTATCTCTTCCTCTCTCTCTATCTCTATCTTTATTTCTATCTTTATCTCTATTTCTATATCTATCTCTATCTCTATCTCTATCTATCTCTATCTCTATCTATCTCTATCTCTATCGCTATCTCTATCATTATCTCAATCTTTCTCTCTCTATCTCTATTGCTATCTGTCTCTTTCTCTCTTTTTCTCTTTTTCTCTTTCTTCGTCTCTTTCTCTCTCCTCTTTCTGCTTGTATTTTATGTTTTGTTTATGCTTACTCAGTTTTGCTCAACATACCATCAAAAGTTTCGTGAGCGCATTCTATAGTACTACGAATTGCTCCGAAATCTCGGCAAAAAGTATACGGTTCAATATTTCTAAAGCGAAAATGTTGCGTTTTCGACTGTTTACCAATATCTTAAGATCGCCAACAACTACTCGCATGCAAGGTACTGGAAGATCAGCCCAATTTTAAGGACGAAAAAGGACTTTTTTCTCCTTATCGCTTCAATAAAAACCGCTCACTGAGCCAACTGGATGTCCCAAAAAAGTTCAACTGTTCTAACCAGTACACCTGAGAAACATTGCAAAGTGTCGGAATAAAGTGCTAAAAGAAGACAAGAACCTCGAAATACACTGAGAAACATATTCCGACGCAGAAATTCCGATGCTGCTGGTTGATGAAAAAATATTCCGATAATTTTTGGTATTGGACGACGAGAGTTACTTCTCTCTTTCGAGGACGTCAATTCCCGGAAACGATTGATACTATTCCACGGATAGTTCTGCTGCAACTCCGAACATAAAATATACACAGAAAAAAAATCTGAATTTTCATTGTGATGTAACTATCAGAGCGTGTGAAGTTGTATTTCATTCCACACGAAGCTGCAACTTGCATGCAATAGTTGTAACAAAGACGAGCATTTGCATACAAAATTATCGACAATGTATGGAATGTTCCAGAACTTCACAAGATGTATAATTGAAATGTAGATGTTTTGTGACGCTCAAATGATATTGAACAGAAATTCACACTAATTTTTGAGCTGTTTACGTTTAAGCATAAGTTTGAACACAAAGTGATGTTGTACATTGCCATTTCCGAGATAGACATTTCTAATCCATGGTTCTAGCCCTTTGGTTTGGCTATCAATCGAATGTACGAATGTATGAAGAAAATTTAGATCCCGTTTCTACAAAAACACCATGCAGATGGACAATACGTGTTTTGGCCACACAGATAAAAAGAAACATTGAATTTTCTGAATTTTCTAATGCTCATAAAGGAAATAGATTTGGCAGAAAATAATGAGTTATTTCAGTAAATTTAAGCCAGATACTAGCACTAGCATACATCCTCAATGTGTACAAACTGGTGATCTCAAACGAAGACTTCGGCCTTGCGCGGATTCAGGTCAAGTATAGAATAGGTATGAATATGTTGACGTGTACTCGTTTTATTGGAAGCCGAGGACCAACGAGCAATCACTGGGATGTTGGATGAAATGGTTGAGCTGGCAGCGGGATCCGTTATGGTTAACGGTGTGCTGAATGCAACTGACGTCGGCAGCGAATAAGATACTTAAGAACATTTCCAGCCAGAATAGCAAACCGGTTGGACAAAAATCAGAATAGCAAACCGGTTGATCTGAATGATATCTTGGATTTCTACCCAAAATGACGTTTTTCATTTAGAAAACCAACATTACATTGGACTAATTTTAAATTTTTAATATGTATTTAAAATGAGGATTTTTTTTTCTGATGACCCATCTGATCAAAATGTTGTCTTAGAAAAAGTTGTAGATAATTAAGTGTTTTTTTTAAAGAAAAAATACACTAATATTCAAAAACTCGTAAGTTCATGTTTGAAAAACATAAAACCTTGATTTTCTCGAAGGACCCTCCCTTTGATCCTAAATCAAATAATCTATAATCTAACACATTTTTTTTTGTGGACATCGCGACTAATATTTGAAAATGGCTGAAAGTATTGTAACATCAAAATTTCCGTTCAATAAAATTCGCAATAACTTACGAGCGGCTGGATTTGCGAAAAAAGTTTTAATGTGATTTTTTATTGAAAATAAATACGGAGAGTCTGTTTACGGTACCCGTAGTTAAGAAAATATACAATTTCACAAAACTAACAAAAACAAATAAGATTTTAAAAACATTTAAAAAAAAAAGAAGAATTGACCGTCTTAAACTCTTTACCAGATTATAGTATATAACTTCATGTTTTTTCCAATTTTTTTTTTAAATTCGAAGGGGGGAGGGGGGTCCTCCGAAAAAATACTGTTTCATGTTTTTTTTTTACCATAAATTTACATATTTTTTAGTTTCACTGTATTTTTTTTTTTAGAAGAACACTTAATGACCTACAGCTTCATCTCAGACGACATTTTGATAAGAATAATCGTTTACATGATATGATGTTTTAAAAAAATAAAATTCGTATTCTACATAAGCCCTCATACAAAATTAGTTCAGGAAATTTAAGGATATTTTAAGGAAAATGTTATCTTGGGTAGAAACTAACATATGGACAAAATTTCATTAAAACCGGAAACTGTCGAGACAAAATCAATAATTTTTTTACGCGTTTCTGGCTGGAAATGCTCTTAACTACACTCAGTAGCAAAAAAAGCCGATCAAAATTTTGGCTTCCAAATAACGCCATGTTCAACCGTCTGCAACTTTATCAATTATCAATATTTTTGGCTGCAAATTTGATAGCACTATAAACAATGTATAGACCTTATATGACCAAAATTTTATGGTGATAAGATTTATAAATTTGAATTTATCGTAACATATATGAAAAAAGGCATTTTTGGACATAGCAACTTCAAAAATCCGTATTTCCGTGGCTTTTATTGTGCACCGATATTTCAACAAGGTCAATATCGGGTGAAAAGGGGAAATACTCATGTTAGTGCGTCAACTTTGACGCCAGCTGTAGTCCAAACCATTTGATGGAAACAGTTCAAATTTCGTCCACATTATTTTCTGTACTGTTTAAAGCTATGGAGGAATTTTTAATACACTGCTTAAATTGTTCATAGAAATACGGATTTTTGAAATCGCTATGTCCAAAAATGACTTTTTTCATATATGTTATGATAACTTTAAATTTATAAATTTTATCAACATGAAATTATGGTCATATAAGGTCATTGATTATAGTGGTATAAAATTTTCAATCAAAAATATTTATAATTGACAAAATTACAGAAGGTTGAACATGGCGTTATTTGGAAGCAAAATGTTGCTCGGCTTTTTTTTGCTACTGTGTGTATGTTCCCGATTTATTCTCTGTACAAAGATGCACATTCAAGTTGCTCAAATTTTGGCACCGATTTAAACTAACAGTAAAGATACTGTTGGGGCCACTCACAAGTGTGGGTGGTTAATTTCAGCAGAATACAAAAATATGTTAAAAACATCGAGTTTGAGGGCCGATTTAAACCGACAGTAGGGATGCTGTTGATGCCACTCATAAGGTCTGTATCCGCAATAATCCGGACACCTTATTCCAGATTCATGGGATGTGTTTTAAAAATTCTTGAAGACAAAACATAGTTATTCGGTATTTGCATAAAATTTACGAACTTTGCGCTTAACTCCGTCCATTAGGGTTTGTACAGACTCTTCAGAAATCGTAGAAGTCGCCTTTGTCCAAATTTGCTTGAAGTGTTTGAGTCTTTGGTTCCTTGCTTCTTTCCAGAAAGCTTCCGCTCCATCAGAGCCCAATATCTCTCGATTGGTCGTAGCTCTGGGCAGTTTGGAGGGTTTGATGTTTTTGGTACAATGTTCACTTGATTTGCTAGGTACCACCCCATCACAGTATTAGCATAGTGGCATGATGCCAAATCGGGCCAGAACAAAGGTTTTTCTATGTGACTTTTGATGAAGGGTAGCAATCGCTTCTACAGACACTCTTTCTGATAAATCTCCTTGTTGATTGTGCCTGTAGTGATGAAAGATTTACTCTTTTTGCCACACGAAATGTCGATGCCTTCTTCGTTCTGAAATGCTCAGCTGTAGCATTTCTGGCCATAGCAGAATAAAAAGCCAACCCTGGAAGCTGCTTGAAATCCTCCAGGACATAAGTTTCATCGTCCATAACAACGCATGAAAACTTCGTCAAATATTCGCAGTACAAACGTCGAGCCCGTGATTTTGCTGCCAAGTTCTGTTTGTCGTTGCGATTTGGATCTGTTTTTACTTTATACGGCTTAAGTCCCAAACGTTGTTTTGATTTTTGGGTTTTTCGTTAATATCCTTTTAACCTTTCGGTCCATGACGGGATCAACGCGTCCAATATTTTTGTCACTTCTCGGTTTCCTCTCTACCGTCGAACGTTCCGAAAATGATTTGAGCACATTGTGAACAGTGGATTTAGGCAAGTTCAATGTTTTTGCAATGTCCCGTATTGACAAGTCAGGATTTGCCGTACGCCCGTACAAAATTCGCTCGCGCACTTGTTTTTCTTTCGTCGCCATCTTGAATACTAAACATGAAATGTAAACATCAATCATAGTCTTTTTCATCATAGGCTCTCAGCTAAACCACAGTGAAATGTTTCATTCCTACGTGCAATATTTCAAAAGTTACAATGATTTGAAGGTGTCCGGATTAATGCGGATACAGACCTTATGTTTGACTTTTTTTGACAGCTTGAGAAATAAATTCCAAAATTTTAGTTGCCACCCGGTATTATTCAGAAATTGATTGACAGCCGAATTGAACCGATTTATACCAACAGTAAGGATGCTCTTTGCGCAAATAAACTGACAATTGTAACATTGACGCAACATTTGACAAACTTTTGACATATTTTTACAGTCAATTACTTAACATATTCAACACATCAGAAGACACCCTTAGAAGTATTGAGTAAATGTTATGAAAATGAATAACTCATGAGAATAAGTGATTCAACTCTATCAATCAACTGTTCGGAAATTTCACCCCCAACAGAACACCATCTCCTACGAACAATTGCGTCTTAAAATCGATTCCATTCACCTTCTTCCATCCACCACAGAATTCCTCGCCCGGTTCCTCTCGAGGGCGTTCCGATCGTTTAACCTAAAACTGCTTCCCAGCAACCAACCATCTCGCCAAGCGAAGCTCAATTTCGAGCTAGAATGCTTCCAGGCTTCGGATTTCCCCCCCATTCTTCTTCTTCCTCAACCCGACGCGAGCTCTCACATTGATGCTTGATGCGGAAGAAAACACGCAAGACCTCACAAATAATAAAAGTTGCTCTTCATCTCTCGAGCACAGCAACACAGCAACTTCTTCAACATTGAATCCGCTCGAGGTTCTTCTGCACACAAAGTCAGTGTCAGAGCAAACTGCACCGTCGTCATCATACACACACTCACTCGCACACACACACACACACACATACTCCGAGTGCATCTATCTATGCGGAGAAACGAAGCGAAGGGAATCGGTTTGATATCTCGAGGGCGCAATCGAAAATGAGAAGAAGAAAAAGGAAGAAAAAGAAGAAGATGCCAAGCGAGAATGTTTTCAGGATCTGGAGGACCCCTTTGAAGTCAGTGCTGCTGGAGGGGGAAGGGCAAAACTCGACGATATGTGTGTTATTAGAACAAATTAAAAGCAGCGGACGACGCTGGTTCGTTCCCGGAGGCTGCTGATGCTGATGCTGATGCACCGTCGAAGATGAGACAAGCCAGACGCGCGATGCATCCTGATAGCTATGTTGCATTTTATGGGAATGGCAAATGGGGAAACGACTGTGATATGACGATGAAAACCCCTCTCGGTGCTCCGGTTTTTACGCGGTGGTTACATTCGGAAGAAGATGTTTTTTTTTACGATTACAGTGTTTACTCTTGATTGCGCTTCCACGAAGATATCGGGAATGGGTTCATTCTGAATAACTCAAAATCAAGCCAACCTAATCTGACAACCCTAAGCACCAACTGGCAGCCATCAAAACAGGATACACGTGTGCTGCACTTCACTCCTAACTGGTGCACAAAATTGCATTGCCCGCTTCGGGTGGGAAATGATACGGAAAGTAATGACAACCACTGCGCTCGGCTTCGGCTGCAATGGCCATGGCAACTTTTACTCTTCATCATGGAATGGAATGGCATGGAAGGAAGCGGTTGGTTGGTTACTTCCAGCATCGAACGAACGACGACGGACAGCAACATCCCCTCAGCACTGTGCTATAAAAAGACAAATTGAAATGTTTGCTGCCGGAAGATATGCTTCCCGGCTGCGGAGGAACTGGTGAACGGAATATGGCCGTAAAACCCCGTGTTCGGACCATTGAGTATGGGTTTAAACATAAAGTATGTCGTATGGAAGAACTGGGATCAGTATTACTAGATCAGGCGAGGGTGTTTTTGTCATTGAAGGTTTGGACAGGATTTTTGCATTTTTTTTTCAGACTGCTGTTTTGAGCGATAAGGTACAATGATGGGTAATTCAAAAGCGTTCAACAAGTTATTCAAGGGGTGGGAGACATTTTCGATATCTAATGATTTCACGATTAACAATTGCTTTGGAAACGAATGTATGTGACAAGAGTCACTTGTTTGAAGTTCCAATCCCTAGGATGCCCTACAACCAAAACCTGTTCGTTTTTGCGAATGACCATTAATCCGAAATGCTAAGCTCAAATATTATGATTCACTTTAATTTCCAGTACTATGATTCGCCTAAAGGAAGTATATTCGGACGAAGCGTTTTTTTTTATAATTAACGACTATAGAACAGACAAGGCTATTTGATATTTGAAAACTTGATCTTGTTTTTCATAACCGGAATGGTCTCACCAAATTCTACTATTCAATAAAACATATCCTTTTCAAGACATATGCATTTTATTTTGCGGTGAAAGTGCTTCAAGCTGTGTTTGCACCAGTTCCAATAGTTCTTCGGCTACTCTTGTATTTCTGTAGTTTCAATATTTTTACGTTAAACATGTTGAACATCGATCACGAGACGCCTCAGAAATCGAGAATTGTGAAAGTACGTTTCAAGAATGGAATGAATTCTATATTTCGATAATTTACTCCAAAAAGTTAAGCCTACCGCGTATTGAGTGCGAAGTAAAGGGTGTTTCGATTAAAATTTGGTCGACTTAAACTTGGGGCATTTCCTTTCGTCGTGCATTAAAAAAAATTGCACATCCCTCATTTTGAAGATGCGTGCGTGTAGCATCATGCCTCTATTTTGATTTTGAGATTAGCACTTCAGTTATCAAAATGTCGTCAAAGGAAGAGAAGCAACGCATGAAAATCTTGCACGTGTATGGCGAAAATCCAAACTACTCTCACGCCAAATTGGCGAAATTGTTCAATGTGGTACAGGACGATGAACCTTACGTCAAGGCAGACTTTAAACAGGTTCCTGGAAATGAATTTTACACGGTAACCGGACGGGGAATGGTGGCTGGCCATTTGTACCTGCGACCGGAACCGTCAACCAGGAAACTTATCTGAGCGAGTGCCCACAAAAACGTCTACTGCCTTTTCTGAAGCGACACAATCTCTTCTTAAAAAAGGCTTATGGAATTTCAAGAGCTAGGGAAATTTCGAGAAATTTTAAATAAGTCTCAAACATATTTAGGTTCAATTTTCGGAAAATTCATTGTAGATTTTAAGGACATTGAAAAAAGGAGGAGTATCAGGAAGTTTGATTAATTTCAAGAATATTTTAAAGACTTTGAAAAGTTGGATTATTTTGAGAAGTTGTGAAAATTCTTATACATTTTAAGAGCTCTGAAAAAGTGGAGACATTTTCAAATAATTTTCGGAACATCGAGAAGTTGAAGGCATTAGTGACTTCCAAAGTATGTGGACTTTCAAGAAATTGGAGAAAATTCCCGAAAATTGTTAGGGAAACTCTTTGTACATTTTAAGGACTGAAAAAAGGTATAGAGTATCGAATAGAGAGGTTGGGAAGTCTTTTGAATAATTCTGGGGTTTCGAGAAGTCGAAGCATTTTTCAAAAAGCCTTTGGGAACATCAAGAGATAGTAGAGTTATTAAAAATTGGAGGAAATTCCCGAAAAAACTAGGGAAGCTTTTTGTAAATTTTAGTAACGTAAAAATTTATTTGAAGAGTATCGAAAAGTAAAGTTTATTCTTAAATAATTGTAGATACTTCCGAAAAACAGGAGCATTTTGAGAAGTTCATTTTTTTTAAGTTCATTAGGACTTCAAAATTTTGTCACAATTTTGTCAAAGTCCCTAAAAACTCAACTCCATTCTTAGGGACTTTGACAAAATTGTGACTTTAGGGAATAGAGATGTTGGGAAGTGTTTTGAATAATTTCGGGTTTTCGAAAAGTGGAAGCATTTCCGACAAAGCCTTTGGGAACTTGAAGAGTTAGTAGAATTTCGAGAAATTGGAGAAAGTTCCCGGAAAATATTAGGGATCAATTTGTAAATTTTAAGGACATGAAAAAATTGTGGAGTATCGGAAAGTAAGTTGATTCTTTAATAATAGTAGTGACTTCGAAAACTTGGATTATTTTGAGAAGTTACAAAACATCTTTGAAGTTTTCAGGAACCTAAACAAGTTTTTTAAAATTTCTTAAGTTTTTAAGGACTTCGACAATATCGGAAATTTTTTGAAAGATTTTAGGAAATAGAGAGGTTAGGTAATTTTTCAACTAATTTTTGGGCTTAGAGAAATTGAAGCATTTCTAGCTTGCAGAATTTTGAGAAATTGGAGAATATTCCTAAAATATTTCATGAATTTTTTATCGTTTTTAGATTTTAAAAACTTAAAAAAAAGAGGGTATCGAAAATTTAGATTGATTCTTCAACAATTGTAGAGACTCCGAAGAGTTGGATTATTACGTGAGTTTGTAAAAATTTTAGGAAGTTTTGCCGAACTAAAAAAAGTTTTGAAATTCTTAAATTTTTTAGAGATTTCGAATTGTTTTAAACATTTTAGGGAATAGAGAAGTTGGGTAGTTTTTAATATAACTAATAAGCATTCTCAACCATGTTGAGAAGTTAACACATTTCTCAAAAAGGCTTTAGGGACTACAAGAGCTGATGGAATTTCAAGAAATTGGAGAAAACTCCTGAAATTTTTTGAAGAAGTTCTTTGCAAATTTTTAAGACTGATAAAAGTTGTAGAGCATCAAAAAGCTTCGAAATGTTAGATTGATTCGAAAATAATTGTAGAGACTTTGAAAAGTTGCATTTTTCAAGAAGTTGAAGGAATCATTTGTAGTACTTAGAAACTTCAAAAACCTTAATTCTCTGGAGTGTTCGAATTTCATAACAGATTTTGGAAATAGAGATATGGAGTATTTTATAAAATAGTTTCAGAGAATTCAAGATGTTCAAGAATTTTTTAAAATTGACTTTAAGAACTTTAAGAAGCAATGGAATTTCGAGAAATTGGAGAAAATTTCCAAACATTTTTGGGTGCATTTTTGGGTAATTCTCTGAAGATTTTAAAGACTTCAAAAAGTTGGAGAGTATCGAAAAGTTAAGTTTGATTCTAAAATAATTGTTAAAAGAATTATTTTGAGAAGCTGAAAATTTTGTTTTTTTCATTTTCAGTTTAAGTTGTTAAGTTTATCGGGACTTACAAAATGGTGACTTTCGGGAATATGGAGCTTGGGTAGTTTTCGAATAATTTCGGGGCTTCGAAAAGTTGAAGCATTTCTCAAAACGCGTTTGAGAACTTCAAAAATTAGTGGAATTCCGAAAAATTGGAGATAAAATTCCTGAAAAACTTTAGGAAAGTGCTTTGTAACTTTTAAGACTTTAAGAAGTGGTGGAGTATCGAAAAGTGAGGTTGATTCTTAAATATTTGTAAAGACTTCGAAAACTTGGATTATTTTGAGATGTTGAAAAAAATAAAAATAAGTTTTCAGATTGAAGTTTGAGGTTGAAAAATTGAGGTTTTCGACTTCGAAATTATGGGAATTTTTTTTAAAAGATTGTAGAAAATAGAGAGGTTGGGTATTTTTTCGAAGAATTTCTGGTCTTCGAGATATTGACGCAAATCTAGTCAGTAGAATTTCGATAAATTCTAGAAAATTCCAAATTAATTCAGGATTTTTTTAAGTGGATTTTAAGAACTTTAAGAAAATGGAAAATATCGAAAAATTAGACTGATTTTTAAATAGTTGTAGAAACTTTGAAAAGTTGGATTATTTGTAGAATTTTTTCATGTTCAAAGGAACTCAAAAAGGTTTACTGGACTTCAAGGGTTTAAGAAATTCCAAGAAATTGGAGAAAACTTCGAAAAAAATTTAAGTAATTTCTTTGTAGATTTTGGACTTCAAAAAGTAGTAGAGTGTCGAAAAGTTTCGAAAAGTTTGAATGACTCTAAAATAACTGTAGAGACTTTGAAAAGTTGCATTTTTTTTGAAAGTTTGAAGAAATTCTCCATTGTTCTTAGGAACTTTAAAAAGTTGGTGAAATCTTTATCATATACCTTAACAAAAGTTAACCTTAAACCTCTAGGGTATTCGAATTTCATCAAAAATTTTAGAAATACAGATATTGGATAAATTTTAATATAATTTCATGGAATTCAAGAATTTCTTCAAAAAGAAAAACAAATCTAAAAATTGGTTTAAGCAACTTTAAAAGGTAATGGAGTTCAGAGAAATTAGAGAAAATTTCCGAAAAATTTTAGGGGAATTTTTAGAAATTTCTCTGTAGATTTTAAGGACTCAAAGTGGAGTAGTATCGAGAAGTTAGTTTGATTCTTGAATAATTTTAGGAACTTTGGAAATTTGGATTATATTGAGAAGTTGAGAAAATTTTTAGAAGTTTTAAGAGACTTCCAAATATTGGGGGAATTCATAAGTTTTTAGGGACTTTGCTTAGTTGGAGAATTTCTTAAAAGTTTTAGGAACTGCAGGAAATTGGATACATTCTTAAATATTTTCCGGTGCTTCGAAAAAACGACGCATTTCATAAAAAAGGCTTCAACTTCAAGACTCAGTAGACTTAGTAGGACTTCAAAACTCAGTAGGCTTCAAGACCTCAAGACTTAGTAGAATTTCCAGAAACTGATGAAAATTCCCAAAAATTTTTAGGTAACATTTTAGGGAAACTCTTTGTGGATTTTAATGACTTCAAAAAGTTGTGGAATATCGAAAAGTTAGGTTGATTCTTAAATAATTTTAGAGACTTAAAAAAACTGGATTATTTAGAGAAGGTGCGGAAACTTTTACACGGTTTCAAGGACACTTATACGTTTTAAGGACTCCAAAAAGATGAGAAAATCCTTAAGTTCTTTGAGATTTTGAAATTTTGGAGGATTTCCTAAAAAATTGAGGAACTACCAGAATTTATATAAATTGTTGAATTCTTTTGGGTACTTCAAGAAATTGAGGAATTTCTTAGAAGGATGAGAAGGGTTTCAAAAAATTGAGGGGAATTTGCACAACATTTTGGGAAGTTCTAGATATTGGGAAATTATAAACATTACAGAATTTGTTTAAAGTTCTCTGTAGATTTTAAGGATTCAAAGAGGGGGAGTATCGAGAAGTTAGTTTGATTCTTGAATAATTTTAGGAACTTTGGAAATTTGGATTATATTTGAGAAGTTGAGAAAAATTTTAGCAAGTTTTAAGAGACTTCCAAAAATTGGGGGAATTCATAATTTTTTCGAGACTTTGCTTAGTTGGAGAATTTCTTAAAAGTTTTAGGAACTGCAGGAAATTGGATACATTCTTAAATATTTTCCGGTGCTTCGAAAAAACGACGCTTTTCATAAAAAAAGGCGTCAACGACTTCAAGACTCAGTAGCCTTAGTAGGCCTTCAAGACTTAGTAGGCTTCAAGGACCTCAAGACTTAGTAGAATTTCCAGAAACTGAAGAAAATTCCCAAAAATTTTTAGGGAAACTCTTTGTGGATTTTAACCACATCAAAAAGTTGTGGAATATCGAAAAGTTAGGTTGATTCTTAAATAATTTTAGAGACTTCGAAAAACTGGATTATTTAGAGAAGTTGCTGAAACTCTTATACGTTTTTAAGGACTCTTATGTGCTTTTAAGGACTCCAAAAAATTGGAGAAATCCTTAAGTTATTAGAGACTTCGAAATGTTGGAGGATTTCCTAAAAAATTTAAGAGCTACAAGTTGGATTAGTTCTTAAATCCTTTTGAGGACTTCTAAGGCGGGTTTCAAGAAATTGAAGGGAATTTGCACTACATTTTGGAGATCAAAATCAAAATTACAGATTTTGTTTAAAATTCTCTGTAAATTTTCAAGGATTCAAAGTGGGGGAGTATCGAAAAGTTAGTTTGTTTCTTGAATAATTTTAGGAACTTTGAGAAGTTGGATTTTTTTGAGAAGTTGAGGAAATTCTTAGAAGTATTTAGAGACTTCAAAAAATTGGAGAAATTCTTAAGTTCTGAGAGGCTTTGCTAAGTTTGAGAATTTCTGAAGGATTTAAGAAACTGCAGAAAATTTAATAAATTCTTAAATATGTTCCGGGGCTTCGAGAAAACGACGCATTTCATAACAAAAGGCTTCAAAGACTTCAAGACTTAGTAGACTAAGTAGGACTTCAAGACTTAGAAGGCTTCAAAAACATCAAGAATTTCGTGAAATTTAAGAAAATTCCCAAAAATTTATAGATAACATTTTATGGAAATTCTTTGTAGATTCCAAAAAGTAGGGGAAATCTTTAAGTTATTGGAGGCTTCAAAATGTTGGAGGATTTCCTAAAAATTTGAGGAACTATAAGAAGTTAGATTAGTTCTTTTATTTGGGAGGTTCAATTGCAATAGCTTTACGGAGCCGATAGGGAAGTAAGATAAGTTCTTAAATTCTTTTGGGAACTTCAAGAAGTTGTGGAATTTTTTGGAAAGGTTTAGAAGGGTTATCATGAAATTGTGGGGAATTTTAGATATTGGGGAGTAATGAAAAGTTTACAGATTTTGCTAAGCGTGGATAGTTTCAAAACACTTTCAAACAATTTTCCATTTCCAACTGTCATCTGAGTTTCCTTGAGTTTCCACTCAACGATTGCCCAACATTTTTCAATCAGTCGCAGCTCCGGCGAATTCGGAAGGTTCCTCTTTAAGTGCGATTTCTACGTTGTTCATGGTATGTCAGTCCTGAGTCATTTTCCCGATGGATCAGGACCTAGCTCTCGGCAAAATTTCCTGGCACTGTGTTGCTGTGCTGTCTTGCAAAAATATCTTGACACACATCTTATGGATAAACGAAAATTCCGCTTTTGAACGCACAGTACAGTTGCAAATTGCCTGCCATACTATCTAGTTTCTCGTGAACTTTGACAACATTTTCTTTTGAAACTTTACTTGAACTCTATACCTGGAAGCTGCTTGAATTCTGCTTTTTCGTCATTATCCTAGTTTATAGGGACTTCAAAAAGTTGGGAAAATTCTTATGTTATTAGAGACTTCGATATGTTGATGGATTTCTGAAAAAATTGTGGAACTGCAAGAAGTTAGATTATTTCTTAAATTCTTTTGAGGATTTTAAGGAGTTGAGGATTTTTTTGGAAGGATTAAGACGGGCTTCAAAAAATTGGACGGAATTTTCACAAATTTTTAGGGAAGTCTAGATATTGGGGAATTTGAAGAAATTGAGAGATATTGCTTAGGGTTGATAGTTTCAAAAAAGTTTCAACTGTTCATTACCAACTGTCGCCTGAGTTTTCATGAGGTTCCGCTTAACGATTGCCCAACATTTTTCAATTGGGCAGAGCGCCGGTGAATTTGGAGGGTTCCTCTTTTAGTGCGTCTTATACGTTGTTCGTGACATATCACTCCTTAGCCATTTTTCCGATGGGACCGGACCTAGCTTCAGTCAAAATCGCGTGACACCGATTCGCAACAATCGCTCTTGCAAACATTCAATGACACAACTAATTTGAATGAACAAAAATTTCGCTTTTCAACCTACAGTAAAGTTGCAAAATGCTTGTCATATCAACTAGTTTCTAGTGGAGTTTGGCACTATTTTCTACCGAAACTTTTCTTGAACCCTAAACTTGGATGCTGCTTGAATTCCGCTTTGATGATATGTTTCATCATCCAAGTTATTAGGGACTTCATAAAGTTGGGAAAATTCTTAATTGGTTAGAGACTTCGAGATGTTGGAGGATTTCTTAAAAAATCGAGGAACTACAAAAAGTTAGATTAGTTTTTAATTTTTTTGAGGACTTCAATAAGTTGAGGATTTTTTTTAAGATTTAGAAGAGTTGCAAGAAATTAGAAGGACTTTTCACAAAATTTTGGGAAGTTCAAGATATTGGGGAATTTTAAGAAGTTGACAGATTTTTATAAGCGTTGATAGTTCCAACACAGTTTCAAACAATTTTTAATTTTTAACTGTCATCTGAGTCTCCTTGAGGTTCCGCTTAACGATTGCCCAACATTTTTCAATTGGGCGGAGCTCCGATGAATTTGGAAGGTTTTTCTTTGAGTGCGACTTACACGTTGTACATGGTATATCACTCCTGAGCCTTTTTTTCCGATGGGACAGGCCTAGCTGCGGTCAAAATCGAACGGCACTGTGTTTCTCAAAAAAAGGCAACAATCGCTCTTGCAAACATTCCTTGACACAAAGATTTTAGACGTTATGTTTCAACATCCCAGTTTTTAGGGACTTCAGAAAGTTGGGGAAATTCATTCAATGTTGTTTTTGTATTCTCCGTGGAGTATAAAAAAGTTAAGTTGATTCTCAAATCATTTTAGAGACTTCGAAAAGCTGGATTATTTAGAGAAGTTGCTGAAACGCTTATACGTTTTTAAGGACTCCAATAAGTTGGGGAAATCCTTTAGTTATTAGAGACGAATTGTTGGAGGATTTCCTTAAAGGAACTACAAAAAGTTGGATTAGTTCTTAAATTCTTTTGAAGACTTCGAGAAGTTGAGAATTTTTTTAGAAGGATTTAGAAGGTTTCCAAGAAATTGGAGAGAATCTTCACAAAATTTTGGGCGAATTATAAAAAGTTGACAGATTTTGCTTAGTGTTGATAGTTTCAAAACAATTTCAAACAATTTTTCATTTCCAACTGTTGTCTGAGTTTTCTCTTAACGATTCCGCTTAACGATTACCCAATATTTTTCAATTGAACGGAGCTCTAACTAATTCTGAAGATTTCTCTTTTAGTACGACTTATACGTTGTTCATGGTATGTCACTCCTGAGCCATTTTCCTGATGGGGCAGGACCTAACCGGCAAAGGCAACACTCGCTCTTGGAAACATTCCTTGACACAACTAATTTGGATGAACGAAAATTTCGATTTTCAACCCTCAGTACAGTTGCACATTGCCTGCCATACGAACTAGTTTCTCGTGAACTTTGACAACATTTCTTACAGAATCTTTTCTTGAACTCTTTAACGTTATGTTTCAACATCCAGGGACTACAAAGAGTTGGAGAAATTCTTAAGTTATTAGAGACTTCCACAGGTTGGAGGATTTAAAAAAAAACGGAACTACAAGAAGTTGGCTAGATTCTTAGATAATCAAGGGAACTTCAAGAAGTTGAGGAATTTCTTAGAAGGGTTTAGAAATATAACAACGCTGTAGAATTTCAAGAAATTGGATGAAATTTTTACAAAATTCTAGTTATTGACGAATTTGAAGAAGTTGAGAGACATTGCTTAGCGTTAAAAGTTTCAAAAGTAATTGTTTCTATCTCTCACCGTAGTACAGTAAACAAATATAATAATATCTAAATAATAAATATAAACTTTTTTTTATGAATCATTTATTTGTACAGGTTCAATCGAATCAACTTTACAGAGCCAAGTTTTCATATTCATTTACACCAGTTATCTTAAAACTAAAGTTAGGGAGACAGAACCTATTACTCGCGGCCGTCTCGAGGTTAAGGAATAACAATTTAACGGAGAGGTTGATGGCTGGTAACAAAAATAAACAAACATAATAACATATATAATAACTGAGTCAATTTTTTGTGATATTTTTTCACTTCAATGAGATATTTTATCACTTTAAAAGAGTAAGATGCTTCCAGCACAGAAAAGGCACAAACCACTACAACTACTTCGGTAGCTTGATGGAGATGTAATTCCCAGATGAGGCGCGTTTCTTAATGAAAACAAATCACCCAACAGTTTACTGCACCCAAGCAGTGTAAACATAGTCCATGTTTGCACACAGCCGAATTTGTGACGACGGGGAATGCGTGAGTTTGACTAGTTTGACGACGACAACGAGGCCGGCGCATCGCATCGTCCTAGTAAACATACGACAAACCACCATAAACATAGACGCATTTGCGTTGTTAGTGATGCTTATGGGATGCTGCGGGTCTTGCTTGCATATTGGAACAGAGCTGAAGAAGCGGAGATCTGTTGTTGTTATCTGATTCCCCCTAGAGCATCGTTTCGTTGAGAAGGGAGTGTTTAAATGAAAATAACGGCGACGAAGCCGAGGGAAATCATGTTGATCTAGGTTAGGAGCGATGAGGTGACTTATGGGAGTAGTCTTTCGTAAATAGAGTCGTGCTGGTGGCTTGAATCTATTTTCGGGCGGGGAGATGGTCGCGATATAGTTAACAGGTTCTACGAGAGTCACATCTCGGAAAATGATACAAAGTGAGCGAAGTAATTTGTGCTTCATTGTAGCTAAAACAGAACTGCACCAGCAATATATATTCAAAACTGCTTCGCAAATATAACAAACAATCTCGTCTAACCGTCGTTAGCCACAGCCTGAGCCATGGTAAAACGAGTCCGAGCTAAGAAAAAAAAAACAAGAACGCAAAACAAGAGCAACAAATCAACACCGGAAAGTGCAACGACTTCAAATTTCAAATCACACAGCGACGACGCCACGCGAATCGTTGATGTTGTTCGCCAGTCCTACTACTCCTCATCATCGTCGCCATCATCGTAGGAGGCCGGGACATTGGGGGGTCGGGTTGGCGGAGAATCGAAGCTAAAGGCCGAGATTTGCAAAAACACAACCGAATCAAAGTCCCATGCCTACTACACACGTTCATTTTATTTTTCGGAATCAAAAAGCTGTAGGTATATGCACTTTCATGGTCGCTCCGTCCGACGGGCGATGAGCGAGAGCGGTGCATGCATGCAGCCAGCCGCGGTCGGCTCAGGAAGAAGAAATGGTTGTTTTATTAAAGAAATCTAAAATAAACAAAGCAATAAAAATCAACAACATACTCCCCGCACACCGACAAACTCGACCAAACGGAAGATTTTGAATTTCGGGGTGCAAATAGCGCATCAGCGAGCGGCACATGCGACGGTGCAACAAAATGCCGGCCGGCCAGCGAGCGATTTTCCCATTCACGCTCGTGGTCGTGGACTGGGACTTGCTTAGTGCGACCTACGACCAGGGCTGCCCACCAATTCGGGAAGTCTTCGGTCAACTTTCAATACTTTATCATCGAAACTGGCATCACTGGCCATTCCTACCTATCCTAAGACTACAACAACTACGACAAAAACGACGACGACGGCGAGTCAAAGTCGATTGCATTAGGAGCGTGCAGTGGGGAGCAGAAGGAGGAGGAGGAAGTGACATCGGACGCCATCAGCAGCCGCTAGCGACTTCGTAGAGTGAAGTGATAAGGCCTCGACCGCCACCACCACCGGCGGAGGTCGGGGAATGGACGGGGAAATATTATTCAAAAAAATGCATATTTTTAACCTTGGAAAGGCGGTGCAGCGCGGCGGCGAGAGGTGTAGATGAGCTAACATCACGGCCCGGTGAAAACCACCGCATGCACATTCGCTGTGACCGTGAGGAAGTTCGAAAAGCATCAGTTTTCAGTTCGAAGAGAGGTTCATCGCTCGATTCTAAATAGTCGGAGCGGTGAATTGGTTTTTTAGATTTGTTTTTTTTGTGCTGAATGGCAGTAGGCGAGAATCCGGTTGTGAGGCGATTGATAAGGCTAAATTGAAAAATGCAATTTGATTTTATACACTCCTATGATTGCAAGTCGCATCATATTGAAATGTGTTTATTTTCATGAAACTTGCAGGCAGGAGAATTCTAAAATCATGATTTGTAAGAACTGCGATTTGTGGCCTACGAGTTCCAGTCAATAATGAGATTTATCAGAAACAAATTTGGTAGATTCAAATGTGATGTGATAAGAAGCCACCACCAGTTCAGGACTTGCCATGACGAACAGTTCCTCACAATGGCATGATCATACTGGGCATACCTGTAATCCTCACTATTCCGTTGTGTGAAAGGCCAAAAACGGGGGCGCGGAACCGTGAGTAGAAGCACTTACACGAAACTCACGGAAAGGATAGAGAGTCTCCTTCCAACTAAACGCTCTTATTACAGGAATTGAACAGTAAGCAATACACATTAGGATTTCCGTCTGGTGGTTTGTTAAAAATAGGGTTAACAAACTCACTGTAGAATGTCGGAAGATAATTTGATTTTCGCTGATCTTGATCTGAAGATTTCCATTAAGGAAGCCATAATTGTTATCCTGGGCCAGATAAATTCGAATTCCTCATCCAAGGCCCTCCGCACAGTGGGGCAGCGAAAACAGTGGGGTGACCAAAACCTCTAGCGCCGCGTGTATGCTTGCTACAGGTTTGCAGTTTTGGATAAAGTTGTTCAGTTGAAAAAGCGCCATCTTTTGAAGGTTATGATTAGTTCCTTTTTTCCTCCACCTAGGTGGCGCTCCATTCTATCTTTTTACCGAAGCGTCCTAGAAGGATGGTTTTCTCGACAAAGTTGTATCTTAGATTATGCAAAGAAATGTGTTGTTGAAGACGTTAAAGACATTAAACGAAAAATGGCTTGCTGAAGAAATAACGTTTGGAGTCTCTAAAGTTAGAGATATGTTTTTGGTATTAATATCATCGATTTCATGTTACAAAGCAACTAAATGTTAGATATCATGCATGAGAAGAAGTATTCCACAAGTTACAGCATTCCAACAATATTACACCGTTTACATTTTATATTGTAGATCTAAATTTGCCAAAAAATAGTAAAACCGACTTTTTTGCGATAATTTTTAAAAGTTGGCCAATATTAAGTTTTCTGTGTAAGATATGTCTTTAACGTCTTGGACAACATTACTCAAAATAATCTAATAAACAACTTTATCGAAAAACCATCCTTCTAGGACGCTCCGTTAAAATGATAGAATCGAGCGCCACCTAGGTGGAGGAAATAGGAACTAATCAAAACCGTCAAAAGATGGCGCTTTTTCAACTGAACAACTTTCTCCAAGGCTGCAACCTGTAGCAAGCATACACGCGGCGCTAGAGGTGTTGGCCATACCACTGGGTTCGCTGCCCCACTGTGCCTCGTTGCGCAACGCTGAAGCATTGCGATGAAAGACTCAGTCCTCTGAGTTTAGGTTGGCTACACCGGTGATGTTGATTGTGGGCTGGCGTATCGGCAGGACGCATATCTTCGAAATAGCCCGTCTGCCAGCTTTGTCACGCCAGAGGTGCGATGTTGCCCTCCTTGAGCAGCACCAAAGAGTGCCGACGTCTACGTTGTCGGGCTGTTGAGTCCACTTCGTCCGTGGATTAAGACCAGAAAAGTAATCAACGGTTCAACGTTTCCAGATGCGTCGGATCAGCCCTTGGTTTTACTGCCAACGGTCGAGTCGATTTCTTGGGACCTCAGATAGATCGGGCTCAGGTGACGAAGTTGGCGGACGATGGGTCAGAAAGTGACCCGGGGTTAGGACTTTCAGGTCGTTGGGCGCGAACGGCGCAACGAACTCGTCCTGGGAGAGCACCGGGTTTCCGATAGTAGCTCGCAGGTGCTTCTTAAACGATCGAACCACTGCTTCCCAGAGACCGCTAGGAGTTAGGACTGCGAGGCGGGATGAACTTAGAGACGATGCCGTCATCTACGCAGTCAGTGGTTGATGACGACAGGTTGGTGTTGCTGGTCAAAGAATTGTTTGAGGAGTTTGGCTAATTTCTTTTCCACTTCTTTGAAGTTCGTTACGTTGTCGCATTGGATAAGTTTTGTCTTCTCTTTGTGAGCGACGAATCGATGCAATGCTGCTAGGAAAGCGCAGCGGTCATACACGGGTTCTATGTGGGCAGCCTTGGTGCGGTACTGGAAAGGTTCACAAGGTTGGCGTAACTCGCTCTGAAGGTAGGTCACCCATTAGCTGCTCAAGAGTGGTGGGTTTACAGCCGTAACAATTCACGGAGGAATGCACCACTTTTCGTGTCAGTTTACGGTTTGGAAGTGGCAAGACCTTTTCTCGGGCACATGCTACCAGTAATTGAGATCCAGTGTGCAGATTCTTCTCGTGGTAGTGGACCAAGATACGTTCAGTGAGTGCGTGGCGAGCTAGAAAAAAAGACGTTCTAGACCTACCATCAGATTTTATACCACTGTTGCAGCCACCGTATTATGAATTATGAACGCCAATCAGCTTAGAACCGTTTTTCATTTTCAGCTGTCATCTGAGTTTTTTCTTGAGGTTCCGCTTAATGATTGCCCAACATTTTTCAATTGAGCGCGGCTTAGACGAAACCTACGATACGTTCTGTGAGTGCGTGGTGAGCTGGCAAAAAGGACGTTATAGCCCTTCCATCAGATTTTATACCACTGCCCGAGCGAAACGAACAACTTGATAACTGGCCTTGGTATTGAGTAGCTCAGATTAAGAGATAAAACATCTGTGGATAATACTAAAAAATTGTACCCACAATGTTATGCGAAGACCACATTGAGGTAAAACAATACCAAAATATTACCTCTCAGGTATTCCCAGGTATCCGAAATAACAAGTTTTGTTGTTCGAGAGAAATGTTGCTTGCAATTCTTAGGTATTTTTTTTAGGTATTCTTTCTCTTAATCTGAGCTCTTTAATACCAAGGCCAGTTATCAAGTTCAAAATTAGGTATTCATATGTTGTTGTCATCTGCTCGGGGGTTGTATCCACCGTATTATGGATTGCGAACGCCAATCGGCTTAGAACCGTTTTTCATTTTCAACTGTCAATTGAGTTTTTTCTTGATGTTCCGCTTAACGATTACCCAACATTTCTAAATTAGGCGCAGCTTCGACGAAATCTTAAGATTTGTTTTTGAGTTCAACTTGCACGTTGTTGATGGTATATTACTCCTGAGCCATTTTCCTGTTATGACAGGACCTAGCTCTGGTCAATATTGCTTGTCATCTCGGTTCGGTTGGTGTCTGGCTTCATCACACTTCATTGTGTGATATTCTCAATTTCTTTCCGATTTCTCGGGTGAAAAACGCAGAAAATTCTGCTTCCGGCCACTGTGGCATCCTAGTTTCGATTTTCCACGCATTCTGGGTTCCTAGTAGACGTTCCCAAAATACTTCAATAACACTTGCTAATTGACCCCTTTTAAGACATTTTACCCAATGACTTGACTAAGTTACTAAATTACTAAGGCGTGGAAACAATTTGGATTTGGCTCAAGCGAGGGCGAATTGAGGTACATTGTTACGCCACTTTGAAAACAGAATGGAAAATGGCAAAAACAAGATAGATCCATCATTTTGTACGCGTACACTTACAAAATGAGGGATGTTCAAGTTTTTTAAACGCACGGTTAAAACAAAATTACTCTGAAATTGAGTATGACCATTTCTAACCGTTCCACCCTCCATGAAGGAAATAAGAGGCGTTATTTCTATTAGAAATTTGTCTTACTAAGCGTTGATTTATGTTTAAGCTGTGCTCGAAACATGCTCTCTTCTATTTTCGTCAGTTCCTCCACAACTTTACCGCGTTGCATCTACCATTTTTCCTCGTTAAATTTCATGAAAAATACACACATAAAAATTTAATTTACTTTGGTGAACTTTCACAAACTTTTAAAAGCAATTTCTAAGGCACATGGTTTCAGATTACAAAGAGCTTGCGTATTTTTGTGTAACGTAAAAAAAATGAACAGATTGACGGAAGATTTTGGTGACCAACCACGATGCATCGCCTGAAACTGCGGTATCCTTCGAATTCATAAATTTTAATAACGTTTGCCACCGTCAAATTGGCACCTAAAGGGCGATACGGTCAAAATTTGGTCAATATCAACTTGACGTATTTCTTTCAATTTTGCATTTAAAAAACCTGAACACCCCTCATTTTGAAGGTGTGTGTGTGTAGAATGTTGCTCCTATTTTGATTTTGGAATTCACTCTTCAGTTGTCAAAATGCCGTCCAAGCAAGAAGAGCAGCGTATCAAAATTTTGCTCGCGCATCGCGAAAATCCGAGCTACTCGCACGCAAAGTTGGCAAAATCGCTAAAAGTTGCCAAATCAACTGTTACAAATGTAATTAAAGTGTTTGGGGAACGTTTGTCGACAGCCTGGAAGTCTGGATCGGGGGAAATCGAAAACCGGAAGCCGCTGAGACGACAAAGAGAGTTGCCGGTAGTTTCAAGCGAAACCTAACCTATCTCTCCGAGATGCCGCAAATAGCTGGGTGTATCGTCTCACAACCGTGCATCGAGCCAAAAACGAGCCGGTCTATCGACTTACAAGAAGGTAGTGACTCCAAATCGCGATGATAAACAAAATACGACGGCCAAGCGCGATCCCGGAGGCTGTACACGACGATGCTGACGAAGTTTGACTGCGTGGTAATGGACGACGAAACCTACGTCAAAGCCGGACTACAAGCAGCTTCCGGGACAGGAGTTTTATACGGCAAAAGGAAGGGGAAAGGTAGCAGATATTTTCAAGCACAACGAAACTCGTCAAAGTTCGCAAAGAAATATCTGGTTTGGCAAGCCATCTGTACCTGTGGCTTGAAAAGCAGCATTTTCATAGCTTTCCTGGACCGTCAACCAAGAAATTTACGTGAAAGAGTGTCTGAACAAACGTCTGCCGTCTTTCCTGAAGAAACACGGTTGTTCCTGTACTGTTTTGGCCGGATTTGGCATCTTGCCATTACGGTAAAAAGGCCATGGAGTGGTACGCCGCCAACAACGTGCAGGTGGCTCCCAAGGACAAGAACCCTCCCAACACGCCAGAGCTCCGCCCAATTGAGAAATACTGGGCTATTGTCAAGCGGAACCTAAAGAAGACCAAAAAAACTGCTAAGGACGAGCAGCAGTTCAAGGCAAACTGGCTTTCTGCGGCGAAGAAGGTGGACAAGGTGGCTGTACAAAATCTGATGGCAGGGGTCAAGCGTAAGGCCCGGCAATTCGGATTTGGAAAAGCGGAAGCCTAACTGAATATTTTTCCTGAATTTTATACTAATTGAACTTGAAAAAGAAATTTAATTTGATTTTTTAAATAAACGAATTCACCAATTTACACGCGTTTTCCCTTGACCAAATTTTGACCGTATCACCCTTTATCAACCAATTTTTCCAAATTGGCGTAAGAACAATTTGTATTTTGCCTCAGCGAGGGCAACTCTTTGATACGCTGTTCCGCCACTTTGACACTTTTTACTACTGAATGAAAAATGGCAAAAACAAAAAAGATGTATCTTTCCATACGCACACACCTACAGCATGAAGGGTATTTAAGTTTCTTAGAGAATTTTTTTAGAATTTTTTTTGGAAAAATTACGCCCAAATTGAATATACCCATTTTTAACCGTTCCATCCTTCATGAAGAAATTCAGAGCGGTGCTCAATACATCCTCCTGCCATCTGCCATAATATAATTTTCCTCATGTTGAGAAGAAGTCGTCTTGTACAAAATTCTGAGTTTAATTATTAGGGAACGTCCATAAATTAAGTCACTCAAAAATCGTTATTTTTCGATCCCCTCTCGCCCCATTATCACACTTTTTGTACGTGAACTCTGAATATTTTTTATGGATCGGCACACTTTCCCAGTAAAACTTTTTTCCTTTTACAAACACTTTGAAAATTCATTTGGGTCAGAATCACCGACATCTAAATAACATTTCAACTCTTTAAAAGATGAGTTTAAAATATGAACGGATTATCAAGTGGGTCCCCAAAGCGTTCTCTTTTCTTTTTTTATGCCACAATACGGTCATACACTGCCTATTTTCTTAATGAATTTCAGTATTCGATTCAGCATGAGCAATAAACGTTGATTGGTGGGAATATAGATCATGATTGCATGTTGTGATTTATCGCAGATTGTTTTGAGAATTACGTTACTTGTCCTATGCAAGGAATTCAAATTTTGTGCAGTTGGTGTCTTTTTATTTGACATAAAATTTAATGGGAGACTAAAGTACGTGCTATGTACAATATTCGACCGAAAATTGGAAAATGAAGTATAGCACAGACGCATGCATCACGAGCTCTATGTTTTCACAGTAGTGGATATTATTAAGCAAATGAAATACGGCAGACTACAGTGGGCTGGTCACATTGTACGAATGTCGGATTGGCATAGATCAGGTACAACATACAATTTAGGTAAGTCCTTCAGAGAAGTTCAGAAAAGTTTTTCAGAGAACTTCAGGAAATAATTTCAGAGAAGTTTAGGGAAGTTCCTTAGAGAAATTCATGGGTTCTTTTCAGAGACGTTCAAGAAAGTTCCTCAGAGAAGTTCAGGAAAGTTCTTTAGAGAAGTTCGGGAAAGTTCTTCAGACGAACTCCAGGAAATAAGTTCAGAAAATTTCTTCAGACGAACTTTAGGGAACTTTTTCAGAGGAATTTCAACAAAGTTCTTCCGAGAACTTCAGTAAAAAAATCAGAGAAGTTCTTCAGAGCAGTTTAGGAAGTTCTTGGAGCAATTCAGAGTTCTCTTCAGAAACGTTCAGGAGAAGTTCTTCAGAAAAGTTCAGGAAAGTTCTTCAGAGAGCTTCAGGAAATAATTTCAGAGAAGTTAAGATAAGTTATATAGAGAAATTCAGGAGTTTTCTTCGGAGACGTTCAAGAGAGTTCTTCAGAGAAAGTTCTTTAGAGAAGTTCGGGAAGGTTTTTCAGACGAACTCTAGGAAATAAGTTCAGAAAAGTTCTTCAGAAAAACTTTAGGGAACTTTTTCAGAGGAATTTCAGAAAAGTTCGTCGGAGCACTTCAGGAAAAATTTCAGAGAAGTGCTTCAATGATTTTTAGGAACTTTTTTATAGAAATTCAGGCAGTTCTCTTCAGAAACGTTCAGGAAAGTTCTTCAGAGAAGTTCGGGAAAGTTCTTCAGAGAGCTTCAGGAAATAATTTCAGAGAAGTTCTTCAGACGAATTTAAGAAAAATTCTTCAGACGAATTTAAGAAAAGTTCTTTCGAGAACTTCGGAAATAATTTCAGAGAAGTTTAGGAAGGTCCTTAGAGAAATTCATGGTTTTTTTTCAGAGACGCTCAAGAAAATTCCTCAGAGAAGTTCAGGAAAGTTCTTTAGAGAAGTTCGGGAGAGTTCTTCAGACGAACTTTAGGAAATTATTTCTGAAAAGTTCTTCAGACAAACTTTAGCGAAGTTTTCAGAGGAATTTCAGAAAAGTTCTTCAGAGAACTTCAGGAAATAATTTCAGAGAAGTTCTTCAGAGAAGTTTAGGGAAGTTCTTTAGAAAAATTCAGGGGTCTCTTCAGAAAAGTTCTTCAGAGAACTTCAGGAAATAATTTCAGAGAGTTCTTCAGAGAAGTTCAGGAAAGTTCTTTAGAGAAGTTTTTAGAGAAAGTTCTTCAGACAAACTCCAGGAAATAATTTCAGAAAAGTTCTTCAGACGAACTTTAGGGAACTTTTTCCGAGGAATTTCAAAACGTTCTTTGGAGAACTTCAGGAAAAGTTTCAGAGAAGTTCTTCAAAGAATTTTAGGAACTTCTTTAGAAAATTCAGAGGTTCTCTTCAAAAACTTTCAGGAAAGTTCTTCAGAGAAGTTCGGGAAAGTTCTTCAGAGAGCTTCAGGAAATAATTTCAGAGAAGTTCTTCAGACGAATTTCAGAAAAGTATTTCAGAGAACTTCCAGAAATAATTTCAGAGAAGTTTAGATAAGTTATTTAGAGAAATTCAGGGTTCTCTTCAGAGACGTTCAAGAGAGTTCTTCAGAGCAATTAGGGAATTTCTTCCGAGAAGTTCAGAAAAGTTATTCTGAGAAGTTCAGGGAAGTTCTTCAGAGAAGTTCGGGAAAATTCTTCAAAGAACTTCAGGAAAAATTCAGAGAAGTTCTTCAGACGAACTTCAGGGAAGTTCTTCAACGGCACTTCAGAGAATTTCGGGGAATTTCTTTAGAGAACTTCGGGGAAGTTTTTCAGAGAACTTCTAGAAAGTTCTTCAGAGAACTATTGGGAAGTTTTCCAGAGAAGTTCAGTGAAGTTCTTCAAACAACTTCGGGGAAGTTCCTCAGAGAACTTTTGGGAAGTTCCTCAGATAAATTTTGAGAAGTTCTTTAGAGAGTTCCAGGAAGTTCTCTTAGAAGAAGTTCAGGAAGTTCATTAGAGAAGTTCAGGGAAATTATTCAGAAAGTTCAGGAAATTCTTCAGAGAAGTTCACAGAAGTTTTCAGAACAGTTCAGGGAAGTTCTTCAGAGAATTTCAGGGAAATTATTCAAAAAGTTTAGGGAAATTCTTCAGAAAAAATCTACAAATTTTTCAGAACAGTTCAAGGAAGTTCTTCAGAGAAGTTAAAGAAAATTATTCAAAAAGTTTAGGGAAATTCTTCAGAAAAATTCGAGAAATTTTTCAGAACAGTTCAGGAAAGTTCTTCAGAGAAGTTCAGGGAAATTATTCATAAAGTTTGAAGAAATTGTTCAGAGAAGTTCAGTCAAATTTTTCAGAACAGTTCAGGGAAGTTCTTCAGAGAAGTTCAGCGAAATTTTTCAGAACAGTTCAGGGAAGCTCTTCAGAGAATTTCAGGGAAATTATTCAAAAAGTTAAGAGAAATTCTTCAGAGAAGTTCAGAGAAATTTTTCAGGACATGTCAGGGAAGTTCTTCAGAGAAGTTCAGGAAAATTATTCATAAAGTTTGGAGAAATTTTTCAGAGAAGTTCAGTTAAATTTTTGAGAACAGTTCAGGGAAGTTCTTAAGAGAAGCTCAGGGAAATTATTCAGAAAGTTCAAGGAAATTCTTCAGAGAAGTTCAGCGAAATTTTTCAGAACAGTTCAAGGAAGTTCTTCAGAGAAGTTCAGGAAAATTATTCAAAAAGTTTAGGGAAATTCTTCAGAAAAATTCGAGAAATTTTTCAGAACAGTTCAGGGAAGTTCTTCAGAGAAGTTCAGGGAAATTAATCAAACAGTTTATGAAAATTCTTCAGAAAAATTCGAGAAATGTTTCAGATCAGTTCAGGGAAGTTCTTCAGAGAAGTTCAGCGATTTTTTTCAGAACAGTTCAGGGAAGTTCTTCAGAGAATTTCAGGGAAATTATTCAAAAAGTTTAGAGAAATTCTTCAGAGTAGTTCAGAGAAATTTTTCAGGACATGTCAGGGAAGTTCGTCAGAGATTAGTTTGGGAATGAATGGAAAGACGGAAAGCATGTATATAGCATGCATTGCAGTCCCTGTAAAGAGCGTCGGCATTTTTTTCAACTACAAAAAGCAGTTCAGCGTTGTTCTAATCGCTTTGGTGAACGCTGAATACAAGTCTACGTATGTCAACACAGGAGCAAAAGAAGGGATCAGTGATGGTGGGATATTTGCCGATTGCTCATTTGCGAAGTCGATGTACAGGAATGACCTTCACCTCCCATCACCGAGACCACTTTTCCCGAGGAGCAAACCCGATATACATGATCAATGATGATCATTGTAATCTTTCATAAACTAACTCCAGCTATTTAACCGGTGTGTGTTAAACAAAAAAACACCTTTAAGTGGTTGACAGGGGACGTTTTTACCCACGGAACTATAATGACCATTACTATGGAAATACTATGGAACTTACTCTGAATCTTCTAATATGCCCGATGGACATCATCCGTCTCCAAAAATACCGGATATCCGGAACAATGCCCCGAATAATCAGCAGTAAAATTATTCAAAGAATACACAGGAATGTGTGTGATTGCCAAATGACAATCCGATGACTTGATCCTGGAACAATCACCCCGGAGAAGGCTCCCATGGGATCGCGGATGGCCAGAAAATTGTTTGAATTGAACCCATACAATATGGGTGTCAAAATTCTCGGAATCGTTCCAGAAGTACGTTTACTATAGTTATTGGACCCAGAAGTTCCAGAGAATTTCAGAGGACACTTATCGTACTACAGGTTGGACTGCATTAAAGGCAGACTCGAGTATCGAGAGGTCCGATTATCGGGAATTTTGGATTAAAATTTGATAAAAATACTTAGGAGCACCTATAAGTCAGTTTGACTCTTACCCTCAAACTTAATATTTATGTTTTTATCTATTAATTAATTAATTAATTTACTTATTATTAGAATTTTTTTGCCTGGTCCATTTTTGCATCGAAAATACCGCGAAAACACAAACTACACAGAAAACAATTATTAATTTTAACAAGCGTGTAAAATTTCCCCTCAATTGATTCCAAGTCAAAGTAGGCGTAAACAACGAAATTGTTTGCAATCTTTCATACGCCATACAATGGCGGATAAGGTCTGTATCAGCAATAATCCGGACACCTTCAAATCATTATAACTTTTGAAATATTGCACGTAGGAATGAAAATTTTCACGGTGGTATAGCTAAGAGTCTATGATGAAAAAGACTCTGATTGATGTTTACATTTCATGTTTAGTATTCAAGATGGCGAGGAAAGAAGAGAAAGAGCGCGAGAGAATTTTGTACGGGCGTACGGCAAATCCTGACTTGTCAATATGGGACCTTGCAAAAACATTGGATTTGCCTAACGGTGGACGGTGGAGAGGAAACCGAGAAGTGACAAAAACATTGGACAGATCCTGTCATGGACCGAAAGGTGAAAGGTGAAAACCCAAATCTCTCCATTCGAACGGTGGCTCGTAAAATAGGGATGTCGCCTGGTTTTGTCAAAAAATCAAAACAACGTTTAGGACTTAAGTCGTATAAAGTAAGAACAGTTCCAAATCGCAACGACAGACAGAACTTGGCAGCAAAATCACGGGCTCGACGTTTGTACTGTGAATATTTGACGAAGTTTTCATGCGTTGTTATGGACGATGAAACTTAAGTCCTGGAGGATTTCAAGCAGCTTCCAGGTTTGGTTTTTTATTCTGCTATGACCAGAAATGCTACAGTTGAGCATTTCAAAACGAAGAAGGCATCGAAATTTCCCAAAAAATACCTTGTGTGGCAAGCAATTTGCACGTGTGGGAAAAAGAGTAAATCTTTCGTCACTACAGGCACAATCAACAAGCAGATCTATCAGAAAGAGTGTCTGCAGAAGCGCTTGCTACCCTTCATCAAAAGTCACAAAGAAAAACCTTTGTTCTGGCCCGATTTGGCATCATGCCACTCTGCTAAAACTGTGATGGAGTGGTACCAAGCAAATCAAGTGAACATTGTACCAAAAACCTCAAAGCCGCCAAATTGCCCAGAGCTACGCCCAATCGAGAGATATTGGGCTCTGATAAAGCGGAAGCTTTCTGGAAAGAAGCAAGGAATCAAAGACATCGAACACTTCCAGCAAGTTTGGACAAAAACGGCTTCTACAATTTCTGAAGAGTCTGTACAAACCCTAATGGACGGAGTTAAGCGCAAAGTTCGATAATGTTATGCAAATACCGTAAAACTATATTTTGTCTTCACGAACTGTTCAAACACATCCCATGAATCTGAAATAAACACTTACAACGGAAATATAATGCGAAATTTATGTTTTATTCATGTTTTGAGGTGTCCGGATTATTGCGGATACAGACCTTAAACAAGTAATATATGTTCTTTTGAAATTTGACTTGAACACGATTTGCTTTTCATGTAAAAAAATAATAATAATTTCTATTCTCCATTTTTGTTGCGATTTTAAGCCGACCGATTTCGTCATGTCAGTGAATCACTGAAATCGTGTATGCCAGTATCAAACACGAACAAGACCAAGAAAAACAACAACCAATTCCAGCTGTCATCGCCAAACACCAACGACAGCCGGATTGCATTTCGCTTTCGCCACCGCCCAATCACCGACCCCCCACCGCAACCCACAACATCATCGTCATCCTGGGTGCAGACCCACTTAGTGCGCGCTCCACTACTAATAAACCACTAGCAGAACGTTTATTCTTGCCCATCAAAATTCTATCCTTCTTCTTCTTATTCTTGTTGTTGTCGTTGTTCGACTTCCACTCGCAATTCCTCGACTTCACCTTCTCACATATCCCATGAGTAGCGAAATGCAATTTTATAGTTCTACACATTTTATGATCCTGCTCGCCTTCCCCGGCGTCGTCGCCAGCGTCGCCTTTGCCCGGTTTCCTCGAGTAGTTGCCCTCCGCGGCCATATTTTGTATTGTGTGTTTGTATATTTTATGCTACATTAAACTGTTGTTATGGTTTTTTTTCTGTTCTGTTCCACCTTCCGTTTGACTAGGCCACATCGTCATCGTCGTCGTCATCGCCGTCGTCTTCATCCGGACGGCGTCGGACTTGAACTCAAACACTCCTCTCTCACTGTTGTTTGTTGGAAAAGTTTTCAATTTCATTTCTCCACGCTGATGATGACTTCTAACCATTTGTGTGCGATTTGATGATAGGCAATGCATTTCGTTCGTTCGCGCTGTTGGGTTGCATGTTTTGTTTACTATTCTTCGGTGTTGTTTCGTTTGAATGCATACGGGTTTCGTTTTTCGCGCTCTTTCCTTTGTGACATTGTGGGCCGATTTCCATTTTGTCCGTCGTCCGCTAGACATTCGATTTCCAGCGATGAGACTTTGTAGCGAATTGTTGGATTATCAAAAGTTGGAAATCAAATGAAACAATCTTGAAGAGATAAAGAGCCAGAACCTTTTCTTCCTTTTTTTGGCACCGCGTTCAAATCTCATTCAAATTTCATGCTGGCACTGAATTGTTTGCCCTGCCTGAATCCATCGCTGGCACAGCGATGAACGTTTGGAAAAATATATGACCCTGCACTTTTTTTTTTTTTTTTGACGGCACATTCTTCTATTTCAAATACACGAAAGGTGCTGATAATTGCATTCACGACAACATTAACAACAACGTAGACGCCAAAGTCGTTTCGTTTCGTCGAGTGCCGCCCCGCTCCGACCGACCGTGATGATAAGAGACATGCAACCGTGCACCGTGCATAGAAAGGTGGTTCTAGGAACGGAGCGGTCCGGGTTGGAGTTGGGGGAGTGCGCAGCAATGTTCGAGTGATAAATGCAAGTCGTGCGCCAGTCTAAATATGCAGCCATGCTCAGACACGCGATGCGATTGGGGAAAGTGTGTGTGTGGGTATTTTGAGGTTTCGAATTGGGGAATTTCCGGAGATAGGTAGGTGATTTGATTTGAAACTGAAATTTTGATTTTTTGCTGTTTGGCAGGAAATGGAGGATTATATTGCGAGTTTTGTGTGGAAGATTCGCAGAATGATACGGCAAATCGTGAATTACTCATTAGAATATTTTCTGGGTGATGTAACTATCACACACACAGCCAAAACATTACAAAAAATGTTCGTTTCTTTTCATGAATCGACGAAGGTACTTTGGTACTTAATCTGACTATTAATAGGTTTAATAGAACTATTAACGATTCCATCATAATTGACGCCTGTTTGCAGTGTTATTTTCTTTCTAAATGTTGAAAAGACTACCTAATCTACATGCTTATAGGAAATTTCATCAATTAGTAAAACTCCTTTCAAATGCCGTTGAAATTGTGTTATCTAACTACCAAAACCAAAGAGATCAGCATATGAAAAGGGTGTTTAAAAACCAAAAGTTTGTCAACAAGCTCAGGCATTGTTTTATATTTTAATATAAAGCTCGATTCAAAGTATATCTGGACGCACGGTTTAATACACCACCACGTCCCTGGTGGTTTGAACCTAGAACCTAGAACCTGCCAGCTCAGAGAGAGGTGACCTCTTATAAATGTATGGATTACTATGATACGGGGTCGCTCCAGTGTTGCCAGATATGTTGACACAGTAATTGAAAATAATGTAATTAAAAATATAATCAAAATTCGTCAGATATTCTTTAATACTTGGTAATATTCAATAAAGTAAACGTTTCACAATTGTCAATATTTTAAATGGAGAGGTTCGTGAATTTGAGGCTCTACGAATACAAAACTACCTTCAGGAAGAAAAGGATGATATTAAAATTCAAATAAATAATACGCGTTACTTTTAAATCTTCGTAAAGCTTTTTCTTCTGATCTTTATTTTTCCAGAAGAGTATCATTTTAGGAGGAGCGATCCAAAAACCCAACAGTTTGTTCAGTTGTCACAAACGAAAAAGTGAAAAAGCAGTGACTAGCAACACCGCAAAACCAATAACAAACTGAATGCTTGTAACGCAACTCAACGGAGGCGGTAGAGGCGGTTGTCACAGCGACCAATAAAAAACGGTCTGTTTTGACAGCTAAATGGTCTTGTTTTTGCACTAACAGCTTGGAACAAAAAACCTTGACAGGCATTTGTTGGCAGTTGACGAAAAAATTGGCGAAAAAGTTTTCTCTCGATTGATCGACGCACCTCGAAATTACGGATCATGGAAATTGAGAAAAGAAAATTAATAAAATTAATAATAATATACAGAGAATCCTTCGTGGTCTGCCTCAAAGACAGCATAAGTGTTCAAATTCCCAAAGTCAAGCGGTGTGTCTTGTAATCAAACGTTACAGGATACTCTGAGTGTGGATAGAGCACAGCACATAAAAGTGTCACTAGGACAAAACGCTGAGGAGAAAGGTGTTGAGGTACGTGAAAGGCAACCCAGGTGTCTCCATACGTGATTTGGCAAAGAAATACGATTCCAACTTTTCCACCGTGCGTAATATGCTTTCAAGAAAAGGATATAAGTCTTTTTGTGCCAGTAAACATCCGAATCGCACCCTGAAACAAAATTTAGTCACCAAAAAGCGAGCACGACTACTTTACGAACGAGTTTTCACGAAATATGATGGCTGAATTTTAATGGATGGCGAAACATATGTCAAAATGGGTTATAAACAGATCCCCGGACGAAAATTTTACCTGGCAACTGGGGACGTCCCTTCCAGGTATAAATTTGTTTTTGCTGATAAGTTTGCTCGGAAACTAATGATTTGGCAAGGAATCTGCAGTTGTGGCCCTAAAACCAACGCTTTCATCACATCTCACACAATGACGTCGAGGGTTTACATGAAAGAGTGTCTGAAAAAGCGGATTTTACCCTTCACAAGACCAACGTTATGTTTTGCGTATCTATGTAGGTACTAGAATGGCATGGTGCAAAATATGTTAATTTCGTCGCCAAATTGCCCTGAGCTCAGATCGATCGAAAAATATTGGGCAATTGTCAAGCGAAAAAATGCACAACAAATGCGTTCAAAGTGGAATAAGTTCACCGGTACAGTGTCCCCAGCGACTGTGCAGATCATGATGGCATCAATCATGAGTAAAGTGCGACAGTTCGTTCGAAACGGTGAAATGTAATAACTTGTTATATATTGTTTGAAAACTGAATAAATACCCGTTTGTTTGACGTTTTGATCAACCGTGTATGTTGTTTAGTTGTTGAGTTATAATCACTTGAATGCGTCCAAATTTACTTAGAATCGGGCTTTACTAGAAACCGTGGCTGAGAAATTTGAATTTTAAAAGATCGAACAAATTGACTATAGGTACAGTGTGTGTGTGTATGTACAATCCAACGCCCACCGTCCGGCAGTGTTTTTATGGAAGAAAAATGTTTGCAGTTAAACGAAATTTTGTCGACACGACAAACATTTTTAGCCCGGGAGTTGGAAGGTGATAGCTCTGTTGAGTTCCAGTGACCCATTTCAGAATGCCTGGTTACTCACGTCCATTCCGAGGTCACTTTCACTTACAACCAGCCCCGCATAGACACAATACAAACATCAAATGGAAATTAGTATTGTGCATACACTTCCATCATCAAGTCATATTGTTTTGACGATGGCACGTATTTAGTAGTATCGTTCAAATTTAGTTATAATCGGAAAGATCTCACCGGAAATTGTTGCTGATGTTCAGTCTTCATTTGGACGGCCACCCTGTGATGCTAAAGGATGCATTTATTTCACTAAAGGAGAAGCTCTCTACTATTCGGCAAATGTTTCCACATCATCCTTTTCGCGTGCAACAGCACGAATATATTTAGTACTTCGTGCACCATTGAAACACATACAATGAAAATCGCAGGTAAAAAACACTTTCGAGTAGCAATTTAACTTGAAAAATCACAATGACTGGGCAATGAATGAAAAAAAAATCGCAAAATGAGAGGGACTCGGTGGATTTTGCGATTAATTTGATGCAAATTCCAATTCCGAATAGTATTTTGATTGCTCGGAAATTAAATATCATGAAGTCTTCAAAGTAAACATTGATGGATTGGTCATGATTAGCACTCGCAAATAATTCATACAGATAAATTTTAGAGAAGCCTGTTATATTGAAACTTTCGGCTGGTTTACTGTGGGTCAGGCTTATCTTTTGTGATACAGGGGATACATTTTACAATGGTAGTTTTGGTAAACTTTCTGGGAGAAACCAATGATATCTTGAAGATAGATTCAATTCGTATTTCACGGAAGTTCGGAAAATATTTTTTCATTTTTTCAGGAATCGTATTTAAATATTATATTATTTTATTTTAATTCTACATCCTTTCGACAGTCCTAGGCACGACAAATACATGAATTGGTCAGAACTTATATAAGCTTTTAAAATCTGAACAAACTCTTGAAAATATATGTTCTGAATAACAGTGAACATTGGGATATTTATGAAGATTGGTTGAATATGAACTTCACAGAAGATGATAAAGCTCCTCAGAAGTTGAATAAACTTATTCGTAGTTTCAAAATAATCATGAAGTTTGCTCTCTCTCTCGCTCTCTTTTTCTTACTCTTACTCTTACTCTTTCTCTTTCTCTTTCTCTTTCTCTTTCTCTTTCTCTTTCTCTTTCTCTCTCTCTATTGAGAAGAGAAGTGGTGGAACTGCAGAGAAGTCCATCGAATTGCCAAAAAATTCTCAACGTTTCTGGAAACTTGGATTCAAAAAGTTAGCTGATCATACGATGGATCGGAAACAACTTTTTGAAAATTATCGGAGTTTTAAAAATCAGGTTTAGTCAGAATATCACATACATTTCAATAATTTACGAGACATTTAAAAAAAATTGGAAGTTTGGTCGATTTGTAAAACTTTTAATCGGTTAGTGGAATTTCTGTTAGCATTTCCAAAGTGCTTGCTGAACATTTAAGAATTTCCAAGATTGTGATAAGGCTTGCTTCATTTAGAATTGGAACAAATTTTTGCTCAAATTGTGGCGCTCCTGGTGGACGGATTTGGAAGTTCTTGGCGCCCACGTGTCGGGAATTTTGTCAGCTTTACGTATGTATTTTTGACATTCCGCAAATCGACTATACTTTGTAAACAATCAACATGGATGTCGAAAGAAGGGTAAAAAATTGTGCACAGTTATTTGGAAAATCCATTGTGGTCTGCATCTAGGCTAGCTAAACAGCTGAAATTGCCCAGAAATACCGTATGGAGTCAAGTCGTATCGAGCTAGCAAACAGCCAAATCGGACCATAAAACAGAATAGTGTGGCCAAAATCCGTGCTCGGAAGCTATACGACCAGGTGCTGACCAAGTTCGACGGGTGTCTTCTGATGGACGATGAAACCTATGTCAAGGCTGACTTCGGGCAAATCCCAGGTCAAAAATCTTACTTGGCAACGGCTCGGGGGGATGTTCCAGCCAAATTTAAATTTGTTTTTGCCGACAAATTTGCACGAAAATTCATGATTTGGCAGGGCATTTGCAGCTGTGGCTAAAAAACGAAAGTTTTCGTTACAAATAAGACAATGACGTCGGAACTATACCAAAAAGAGTGTCTCCAAAAACGAATTTTGCCGTTCATTCGATCCCACGACCATCCCGTAATGTTTGGCCAGATTTGGCAAGCTGTCATTACAGCAAAGTCGTTCAAGAATAGTATGCAGAGAAAGGGGTCCAGGTTGTTCAGAAAAACCTTAATCCACCCAACTGCCCCCAGTTCCGCCCTATTGAGAAATACTGGGCAATCATGAAGAGGAGACTCAAGGCAAAGGGAAAGGTTGTCAAAGACATCAATCAGATGAAGACCTGGTGGAATAAGATAGCTAAAACGATGGACGAAGAAGGTGTGCGCCGCCTAATGAGCCGTGTTACAGGAAAAATTCGAGAATTCCTTCGAAACCGTGACGAATAATTTTATCCGTATTTTTTCTTAAAAGTATGAAGAAAACGCTACATTTGTATGAAAAAAGATCTTCAATTCAATAATAAATAACTGAAATACAGGCAATTGTTTTTGTTCCAATTCTATCTGAAGCAAGCTTTACGGAGGAAATTCCAAGAAATTGATTGAACATTGAAAAAGTAGGTGATTTTTTATTCCAGTTTTGATTCGGTACGAAAAATTATCGAGTTGTAAGAAGTTTAAATTCCTCTTAGAACTTAAGTGCCCTGAGCATGTTCCCTGAATTTTTGGAAAGTCTCTCAAGTTTCTGTAAAGATCCCTGAACTTTTAAGAAGCTCCTTAAAATTATGGAAAAATTCTTGGAATGTTTCCTCAACTTTTGAGACTGCTCATAAAATCTTCAGAAGTTTCCTGAATTTCTGGGACGTTCTCTGAAATTCTGGGTTCCCCGATCTTAGGGGAAGTTGTCTGAAATTCTTGGAAGATTCCAGGACTTTTGAGAAACTTCCTGAATTTCTGGGAAATGCCCTGAGCATCTGAGAAGTTGTTTGATCATTAGGAACTAAATTTCTGGGAAGTTTTCTGAATTTCTGAGAAATTCTTTGAACGTCTGAGATGTTTGCTGAGCTTCTGGAAAGTTTCTTGATCTTTGGGGAAGTTCCATGAACTTTGTTTCCTCAAAAAAAACCTTAGAAGTTTCCTGAATTTCTAAGATGTTTTCTCAAATTCTGGGAAGTTCCCCGATCTTTGGGGAAGTTTTCTGAATTTTGTGGAAGATTTCAGGATTTCTGAGAAACTTTCTGAATTTTTGGAAAGTGCCCTGAGCACCTGGGAATTTGTTTGAGCTTTTGGGAAGCTCCCTAAACTTATGGTAAGTTTTCTGAATTTCTGTGAAGTTCTCTGAACGTCTGAGATGTTCGCTGAGCTTCTGGAAAGTTTTTTAATCTTTGTGGACGTGTTTTGAAGTGCTGGAAACTTTTATGAATTTCTGGGAAATACCATGAACTTCATGGAAATCCATGGAACTCCTACAAGTTTCCTGAACTTCTGTTAAAAGTGCCCTATATTTTTGGGAAGTTCTATGAGCTTCGGAGAAGTTCTCTGGACCTCTAGGAACGATTCGCAAACTTTTGAAAGCTTCATGAATTTCTGGAAAGTTCTCTGAACATGCGGGATGTTTTTTAACTTTATGGAATGTTTCCTGGTCTTTTGGGAAGTTTACTGAAATTCTTGAATGTTCCCTGAACATCTTGGGTAGTTCTATAAACTTCTGAGAGGTACCCAAGTTTTTTTTTGATAAGTTTAGTGAATTTCTGGGAAGTTTCCCTGAATTCTTGGAGTGTTGCATGAACTTCTAGGAAGAACCCTTAACTTTTGGGAAGTTCCCAAAACTCATGTGAAGCTCCCTGCATTTATGTAAAATTCGATGAATAACTGGGAAACACCCTGAATTTCAGCGGAGTTGCTGAACTGCTGCGAAGAGCCCCAAACTTTTGGGAAGATCCTTGGTTTTCAGAAAATTACCCTAATTTTCTGGGATGCTCCTTAAACATCGAAAAGAATGGCAAAACTTCTGGGAACTGCGGCCCGCAATTCTTCAGGGTGGCTTTGCCAAATTTTCTCAGGGTTAGTAGGACTTCCCAAACCTCACATTTTCGTCGAGAGAACTAGCTGAGGAAGCGGACGCCAACATCCGTAACGCTTCAGTGCAGGCTTTTGTCACGAGCTCAGGCCGACTTTTCTTAGCTACAACTTAGCTGGAAAAAGTCATCAGATGACTCTAAGTGTCGCATAATATCTAGGAACATCACCCTCGGTATGCGGAAACGACGTAGGTTGATATGTCACTAAATTAGTACTGAAACAGCTTTTGATGATCGAAACCTAATCACATTCAACAATGGGGCGTCTTCCAGTACGTGACCCTCTCCGTTTCAACTCTTGTTTTCCCGCTGCCAAATTACATATCAGCATTATGCAATATCGTTTAAATGAAATGCATGCATAAACACACTCACAGTCAGACAAACTAAAGAGCAAGTATTCCTCGTCGTTTGCAAACGACGCAATACTGGTTCCTTCAAGAACTTCAGATAAGTAGCACTCAGAATCTACAGTGGTCAAGGATTGTGAATTTGACACGGGTTGGCCTTGGCACATTTTTGAAGAGTCTGGATCTCGAACTGAGTTGAAAATTGAACTGAGGTGATGGCACATAATGGATCTACTTGCTGTTGCATTGGACAGTGGCGTGTCTTAGACGGAGTCAAAGTGGGTGTGATTTGGTAACAACTCAAATCAATGATCAACATTGTCTTAAAATTGACGAAAACCATTCAAGCTATGCATTGAGCTATGATTTTGAAGGAAGAGAACGCGGCATCTCAAATGAAAATGAAGACAACCTTAACGGACAGACCAACTATCGTCGTGAATTTAAATTTTGAAATGACAGTATTCTCTTGATCAGAGCAATCGCTGAGTTTCGAAGTCGTTATTCGACAATGGATGCTCATTATCGCTTGTGCTGTTGTCAATATCAATATTCAATTTCATCTAGTTGGGGATGATTTTGAGTATCAAATGAAGAAACAATATTATTTTTAGGCTCAGATCATTAGGGTAGGATTATTACAAGTTTTAATTACAGTGTGTCTCACAATCGGTGTCACCTTTTTTCAGTCTTGGTTTACTTGAGCTGGATAATTTTAACATCGGAATTGATTATACCCGTTTTGAGTGTATTCTTTTGACAGCTTATTGCTGAAGATAAATAAGCGATTCTGTTTGTTTATATTTATCAGCTACCATGGAAGCCATAAGGGAGCATGTTTTAAAATTCCTTTTGCAAAGGCTTAGACCATGTCAGATATTCAATAGCCTAAAGCAGTTCGGAGTGAGTAAGCGTTTTGTTTTTTGTACATTGAAATGGTTCAAGGAAACTGGAAATGTCCATATTCAACACAAAGGAGGTGACAGACGAACTGCCAGAACGAAGAAAAAGATCAAATGTGTGAGGGAGCGAATAAGACGTAATCCGGCCGTATCTGACCGTAGATTGAGCAAACAATTTCAAATGTCCACTGATTCAATGAACTGGCTTCTCAGTCATAATCTGGAATGCAAGCCGTACAAGAAAAAACGGGTTCACGGGTAACAGATCGTCAAATAAAAAGCCAGGGTCCAAAGAAGTAGAAATCTTTTGGTTCGGCACGGTGACCACGAGACTTTATTTTCAGATGAAAAGCTGTTCCTCCTTCAGAACAGTCATAATCAACAAAACGATCGTGTGTTTGGCAAAAGTGTTGCCAATATTCCAAGAGATAAAGTAGATGTAGAACGCTATGAGAATACATCAAAAATCATGGTATGGGGCGCTGTTTCACGAAAAGGAAAACTTGATCTGCTTTTCATAGAACCTAACGTGAAAATCAACACTGAATGTTACATCAAGCAGGTTCATCTGCTTCCTCATGCTTCAACACTGTATGAGAATACACCATATTGTTTCTAACAGGACTCAGCTCCAGCTCACAAGGCAAAGAAAACACAAGCGTGATGCGCGGAAAATTTTCCCGATTTCATCACAAGCGAAGAATGGTTTGCATCTTCACCAGATCTCAACCCACTTGACTTCTTTGTTTGGGGTTATGTGGTTCAACATATAGTAGGGCCTATATATTGAAAAAAAAGGGCTTACTTTAGTTGATATTTGGGACCAAATTCCTCAGGAAATCGTGCGTGCCAGCTGCGATGGGTTTACAAAGCGTTTGCTCAAAGTTGTCAAGGAAAAGGGCGAGAGATTCGAACTGAATTAATATGGTTTATTTCTAAAATAAGTATCTTTCGAAAGAAAAAGAAATGCTATGATTAGGTTGATTTGTTTTGCAGTAATCCCATTTTGTTTTAGTGACAGCTATTGTGAGACACCCTGTATAAACCATCAACTTTGCATCGGGATTAAATTCATTAAATATCAATTTACAATTCCTAACTAGTTGACTTCGAAAATACTTGTCAGATAAAATATTCGTGGATCTACATTTTTTTACGAAACAAATAGAAATTGTTGTAGATTTGAAAAATTTCAATACTTATTTTTTCTGTTAAGTAACGCGTTACGTAACAAAAAAATTGTGTAGATCAAACCCTCCTGTAAAGTTGAAAAATGCTCACGTTAACTCAAACCTCATTTAAACTTACTGACTGCCAACCCTGAAATAAACAAACCTCTACTCGTAATTGATACAAAGAGCCTTAAGGAAACTTGTTCATTGCTATTGTCATTATCCACAGTTGTGGAAATGAGGAACACGCCCTTCCCCGTCCCATATCTGTGGGTAAATCCATTCACTAGCAGCACTCAATTCCAGCAGCAGTGGTCCGATCATTTCGCACGAAATCAACCCAGCAGCCAAATTAATAACAATTTTAACTACCAATCAAGCTTTTTGCAACCGAGCAACCGATTGACATGTGGAGGTCACATTCGATCAATCGAAAGACTTGCCACAGGCAACGAACCTTCTTTCCTTCCTTCCTTCCTTCCCGTCTGCCCCCCAAAACTCCAACAACCCCCACCACGAGGCTCGGGAAGCCGCTCACATTCAAGGCGGTCCGTTCCAGCAGCACCATCATCGCACACATTCACTCCGGTTCGGAAATCGACTCCAAGACCCTTCAACGACCACGACTCTCCAAGTTCCATTTTCCGTTCTGATGCCGTCCATCGTGTAATGTGCATGCACAAAAGGTCAACAGCTTCGCGTCGGACGAGAACTAGCCTCTAGAGAGGATTAATGACCGTCAGTCATCACAAAAGAGCGAAAATAGCTATCCAAAAGTGGACACCACATTCAACGACCTGTTGCTGCAAATCACAACTCGGATGCCTAAAACCCGCGTGTGTGCATTCAGTGTGTGTTCAGTGGCAAGCAAGTAGGTAGCAAAGAAAAAAGAGTTGAGAGACATTCGAGTGACTGAACCGGCTCGACTGGCCGGCCGCGCGCATACTCGCGCCAACTCATTTTTATTATTGGTCTTAATTGGGCCAGGGTCATGCCGAACTCTTTGACGAGAGCCAATTCAGCAGAAGCAGCAATCGGTTGGCGTTTTGTGCGATCGAGCCAAGTTCGATTCAGAAGGTGGGGAGTGGGAGATCTTCGCGATCATTCACGACGTCTCCGTTGGAAAGCTCAAGCGCTGGAGGGGGGTAGATCGGGATAATGCTCAGGCTGCACGTGTTGCCAAGGGGGTAGAGTTCCTCGGATTTCACCTTCCAAACCACGACCACGAGCTGTCCCAAATTCATGATCATGCGTCTGGTGATTGTCTGCATGACCGTTTATGGGCAAATCTTCGATGGAAAAGGCAGGCACAAAGAGGTTTGTTTTTTTGTGTGGCCGCGTTGCGCTCTGCAGAGTGGTAGGTATTTGGCATTCTGCACATCGTCCGGCGGCGGCGGCGGCGGCGGAGGTGTCCCCTTCGCTTCATGATCAGGGTTTTTCGTGTCTCGATTTCGGAGCCGGTTTCGTTGTCGTCGTCGTCGCTGATTTGGCAACGAAGTGATAATGTTGGCTTATAGGAGGTGTACGGTCGCGACCTTTTTGCAGTCAACATGGGGTCCACGATGACGTCCGTTTGAGTGCGCGGGACCGCAAATGAAAGTGAGTACTGTGACCTGAAAACGAATTTGCACGACCATAATCGAGCTTGTAAAGGAGTGTAGGCAAACATGGGGCGGGAAGGTAATGTGTACAAAAATAAAGAAAGAAAGGCACAGGCACCGAAACCATATGATTGGTGTCATGAGCTTGACACCGAAACCTACAGCGAGAAGTGGTGGTCATTGGATCCTCTTTTCGAGCTATCAGCAATGTTTACCACCGATCTTTTGATTGACATCCTCAGATAATGAGGTTCGTTCATCATTCCGAGCCCATTTCTTTCGTTGATAAGCTTCGCCGTGACCTGAATGGCTGAAATACGCCGGCAACATCCTTGATCCACTCAATTAGCCTCGTGCACAAGGCTGACTCATCGTTCCGGCCCGGATTACAACATCATTTTTCATGCTTACGCATATGTGCGGGATTTTCCCTTCCATGAATGTAAACACACTCAAATCTCTCCCTACTCGTTTTGTTCAAGGTTTTCCGAATGGTGAAGTCGCATACAGCAGCAGGAAATAGCAACCCCTCCTCAAGTTTTTACGGCAGTCATCGCACGTTGCCGGATTTAAATGTCAAGCATCCCTCGCTCGGCCCGGATAGTTACGCACACGTTCTAGTTTCCGTAATTAAAACTTTACGCATCCCGAATTGTGGGGCGCCTCTTCTGATATGTTGATTACGATTAATGACTTCCCGTCGTCAACGATTTCCCCTTCTCGCTGAGGTAAACATAGTTAGGTGCAATCAATATCCATTAGGTGACACATTTAATCCAACGGTGGGGGAAGTTTGGAAACCTTGAACCTTTCTTTTGTACGGTTACTATTTGATGTTTTAGAATTTAATTCCTAATTAATTGGGATCATTCAACTAACTGGTGAACTAGTCCATTGCGTCTACGGAAGACGTCCG